>CAUYQV010187671.1:0-28983 GCA_963574575.1 Galagoides demidoff
AAACTGGTTAACATAGCCTTCATCTCATTTTCTTAGTTATTGTGTTAAGACATTTATGTTCTACACTTAGTAGATTTAACATGTACCCTTGTAAAATGCACCATCGGTCTTGTGTGTTTTCTCATGGTTAGGTTTTGATTACATGTTATTGTCAGGAATGCCACAGAAGTTGTCTTATGTTCTTAGTGCATTATATTAGGAGGCATGTAATATTTATGTAGTTTCTGGTGATGTTATTTGATTACTTGGTTAGAAAGATGTCTTCCTGGTTTCTCTGGGGTAAAGTTATTTTTTTCTGAGCAGTCAATTTTTTTTTTTTTTAAATTAAGGTGCTGCCTACCACAAAACAGTATTTGTATGACCTGGCTCTTGCCTGCCTTTCTGGTATTACAACCAGTCCTCCTGCCAGATAGTTCTGGGAGTCTGCTGGATTTGAGGGACCTGTGGGGCCTGTGCTTCTTCAATTAATTTTCTTGCCTTCATGGGGAGCTACCCTCTCACTCTCCTATTATTGTTAATTTTTTTTAAGTAATGTTTATTGAGTATATTCTATGTACTTGGCATTCTGTAAATTTTAGTATATGAAATAGAATGTTAAATTGCTGACTTTGTGGAGCTTAACTTCTAGAGAGACAGGCAGTAAACAAACAGTAAAGATCTAATAGGTAGTGATTTGGACTATGAAGAAAAATAAACCAGAACAAGGAGTATAGAGAATACTATGGATGGGGTTGGTTGGGTGGGTTTATATTTATAAAGGGTAATAAGGAAAGTGCTCTCTAACAATGTGATATCTAAGCAGTGACCTGAAGGAAGTAAAGGATCAAGTCATGTGAATATTTGGGGGAAGAGCACTCTAGGCAGAGGGAGTAGTGAATGTAAAGCTCTTGAAGTGTAGTGCTTGGAATATTAGTATAATGGCACAGAGGTTAATACGGCTATAACTGAGTAAGCTGTTCTGAGCTGCTTAGTGGTGGAGGTGGGGATGGTAGTAAACTACATCAGTCCTTGCAGATTATGGTACTGATTTTAGATTTTACCATTATAGAGATGAGGATTAATATGGTTTATGTTTTGAAAGGATCACTGTGATGGAGAGTAGACTGAAGGGGATCTAAGGTGGGAATCAAGGTGATTATTTAGTAGACCATTGCAGTGATGTAAGCAACATACAGGTTTTGAGGTACATAATGAAAATTTGGTTTTAAACCATGTGGAGTTTGGGTAAAATGTTGGAACCAGAAATGTAACTTTGGGACTTACTAGCCTACAGATATTATGTAAAGCTATAAGACTGTGACGTTTAGGGACTGTATGTAGCAAAGTATTCCTGGCACTTTAAAGGAATTAAGGAACACATTGCCAGTGAAGTATGAGTATAACCTTGAGTGATGGTACAGTACAAATTGTTTCAAAAAGAGACAGGGGTAACTGACAAATGATGTTTTAAGAGTCAGATGAGGACCTGTATCATAAGGGAAGTGACTGTATTTCAATGGTAGACTCCAGGTATACTAATAGGCAAGCTATCCCTGAGGTTATGGGAAAAAAGTTCATTCACAAAATGTTTGTGTCATATGGTTTATTAAATAAATGTAAAATACATAGAAACAAAGGGAAACTTAAACCCACTTAGATGAGGTAGAAGAACTATGCTACCTAAATCCCAGGGTATGTAGTGTTCATATATTCTCCCTCTCTTTGTCTTATCAGCCTTCCTTGCTGATGCTATGACTGTGAGGACCTGAGCCCACATGAAAGGTTTCCTGGGGCAAAAATACACTTTCAGGAAGTTGCAGAGACAAGTACACTTGATTACTGCTTTAGCTCTCCAGTTAACCTGCTAAATAGCCATGGGTTTTATTTGTGTTTCTTAGGAAGTGCACACATGTTGCCAGAATAGATATTACTTAATAGGTAACCAATTAAGACCTCATGAATATTGAGTTCTAAATGTGTCTCATGTGTATTTAATATATTCTGACTCTTTGGTGCCTTTCATATATTTGGTAAATAGGTACCTCAAGGGTAGTAGGTATCTTTTGGTCCTTCTGTCCTTTTCTATCTGGGTTTAATGCACATAGGCTTTACTTTTTATTTATACATAGCATATATAAGTTTTATCCATTTCATTTAGTTTTATGTAGAAGAATTTAAAATCCTCGAGCACAGCAAAGAAAGCATGTAATAATTAAGAATTTGCCATTGAACTTAGTGACATGAGGATTATTCTCCATCTTAGTCCAAGAGAGTTCAATTGACAGTAAAAGAAGGGAAAGTGAAAAAGTTACTAAATACAATTTCTCTGATGAATTTTTGTGTAAAGAAAAGTAGAAAGATGAAATCTTAGCTAAAGGGAATGTGAAATCTCAATTTCAACAAGAGTTTTCTCCTTCTTATTTTAGATGCTGTATTAGTTATCTCTTGCTGTGTAACAAATTATCCCCAAGCAGCAGCTAAAATCAGCAAACTTGTATTAATTCATACAGTCTAAGGGTTAAGAATCTGGAAATAGTTGAGCTGTTCTGGCTTATGATCTCCCCTTGTGTTGCAGATCAAAGCTGTCAGCCTAGGCCATAGTCACTTTAAGGCTTGACTGGGGCTGGAGGATTTGTTTCCAAGCTTACTGACACAGTTGTTGGTAGGCCTCAGTTCTTTCCTGACTGTTGACCTATATTCCTCACCACGTGGACTTCTTGATTGGTGCCTGCATGTTCTTATGATTTCAGCATGAGTGACTGAGTCTTCAAAGAGAGAAAGAGATGGAAATGATTGTATGAGAGAGATAGTATCTTTTCTAATCTAGTTTTTGTAATGTATACAGTTGTTTATTCCAAATTCTGCTGTTCACACAAACCAACCCTAGTCAAATGTAAGAGAAGGCATTCTAAAGAGTATAAATTCCAGGAGGTGCTAAACACTGAGGGCCATCTGATAGGCTGCCTGCCACATGTGCAGAGATTATATAGCATGTTATGTGTTTCTGGAAGTGACCCAGTGAAAGGGAGAGTTAACAGTTGCTGATAGAAGGAAAGAAAGGGAAACAATTGCTGGTCAAAAGCTTTGAGTGCAAGGTTAGAAGGGATGCGATCTACTACCAGGTGGAGAGATTGCATAGTCGAGTAGCCATTGTGATTGTAGGAAAAAGAGGGAAGATGAGTCCAGATGTATGTAGGTTGTTACATGTAGTTGGAACATGTAGAAGTTGTTTTTAGATGTTCCCTGTTTCACAGTGAAATAGGAAGCAAGGTGATGATGGGGAAGAGTTAGAGATTTAGGAAAAGAGAGGGAGAGTAATTTTTTGTGTAAAATTTGGGAGAGTAAATGAACTAAGGAGATTTATGTACATATACATACACACACCCACACATATTTATTCAGACAACAGTAAAGGACCATCTGTTATTAGTGGTAATGAATATAAACTGAGAATGGTCAACCTGGTTGTGTGTATGTGTGTTTCTCTTCTCCAAATGTGTTTCAGATTATTGAAAGCAGGTACAGAATAGGTAAACTCAGAAGTAGCAACCATGTTGCCAAATATTTGTTGTATCTGTTACCACTAATGATCCTAACTATGTCACTACTGTTTGTATCCATGAATGTCATTGCTGATGTGTGACCAAGGCCTGAACACTGCTGTTAGTAGTATTAGTGGTTTCTTTTGTTATGCTGAGGGTGCTAGTTCTGTATTTACCCCTCTACATCATAAGCTGAGGGTACTATCTTTACTTGGTAGGTCATCCTTACATTGTGGTCATCCATCACAGATGTATTCTTTTTTGAGACAGTCTCAAGCTGTCACCCTATGTAGATTGAAGTGGCGTCACAGCTCACAGCAACCTCAAATTCTTAGGCTTAAGCAATTCTCTTGCCTTAGCCTCTCAAGTAGCTGGGACTACAAGCACCTGCCACATGCCTGGCTATTTTTTTATGTTTTTGGTTGCAGTTGTCAGTGTTGTTTAGCAGGCCTGGGCTGGGTTCGAACCCTCCTGCTCTGGTGTATGTGGCTGGTGCCCTACCCACTGAGCTACGGGCGCTGCAAACACAGATGTATTTTTTAAGGCCAGCCCTAGTGGTTTTAAGAAATTGAATTGGTTGGTAATGTTTAGACACTAGAAGATTTTATTCTCTACATTTCAGATTTCCAGCAAGTTTTGGAAAATGCAAAGTCCTAGCAGCCAGCTCTAGGGTTTTGTTGTTGTTTATTTGTTTTTAGATATTAGGGACAGGCTGGCTTTAAATTCTTGAGGTCAAGCCGTCCTCCTGCCTCAGCCTCTTGGCAGTTGAGACTGTAGGTACACCACTGTGCCTAATTTAGCACTAGGTTTTAACTCTCTTCTAGCATAATATGCTGGAGCTAAATAGGGCTGCCTCATGCTGGTCAGGTTTATAATCTCTATTCACCACAGTCCTCTCTCAAACCACTTACTCATTTTTGTTAGTCCCTAGAGCAGTGATTTTCAACTGGTGTGTGCCATGGCACAAAGGTGTGCCGTGAGAGGATCTTAGGTGTGCTTCGAAAATATTTAAGATCACTAAATTATTTTCGGAAGAACTTCAAAGCACAGTAAGTATATTCTTCGTTTTGCTCTTTTTTTTTGATCAACATAATTTAAGTGTGCCATAGAAGTTTATATGTTCAAGTGTTCCATGACATAAAAAAGGTTGAAAACACTACCCTAGAGGTATTGGAGTATACAAATCCTCATTTACTTTGAGGGTGCTATCTCTTGTTGCCGGTACTCAAGCAACCTTTGTTCCTCACCATGTGGGCCTCCATAGGCTGCTTTGTAGTCTCAATTTCCCACATCTGTAATAGTAAATCGGTGTTTTTACTATAGTTTCTTCCTTTAAAACTCAAGCTTGAGTCTCCCATGCAAAATTCAAAAGGAACCCTCCCTTCTGGTCTGTTATTTTTAAAACATATTTGTGCCCCTTGGTCTTTGAGAATGAGTTCTTTTCCAGTAGATTTATTTAAAGTGAACATAGGTTTTGGGAAGGGTACCACGTTAGGCCTGCTAACATGCTTAGAACTATGAAAAGGTCATGATGGAACTCTGCTTCAAATCAATAGCCCTAATGATGGCAAATCTTCCTTCTCTCTAAGGTAGCTTTGATTTTTAGAAACACCTAAGAAGCTTTTCTGAGTCTAGGCAGACAAATGTGATTGAATTGAATGATAATGCCCTTTAAATAAAAAAAGTTTCATCTATAAAGTCATGTAATAACTATTGTCGTATAATTCATTTAATTGGCTATGATGACAAGTTCCAAATTTTTTTTGAGAATTTGCTAATGTTTGCTCATTTAATTCTCAAACTAATTCAGTAGGATTGTAGACTTTTTTTTATTATTAGAGAAGGAAGAAAGTTAGACCATGGAGAGAGAAATTAATGTTCTTTAGTGTAATGCTTTGTAAGCTTTTTGAGAGCTAATATGTGACTCATAAACACATAGTTTTCCTCATATTTAGATGAATCTCTATGTTGTATAATTTATTGGTAATATTTTGAATTCTGTGAACTTTATATATGTCCAAAATAAAGAAATAAATTATAAATCAAACTTAAAAGTAAATTTTCATTTATTATTGTTATTTATTATTTTTATTAGAGAGAGTCTCACTTTGTCACCCTCGCTAGAGTGCTGTGGCATCACAGCTTACAGCAACCTCTAGTTTTTGGGCTTAGGTGATTCTCTTGCCTCAGCCTCCTGAGTAGCTGGGACTATAGGCACCCGCCACCATGCCTGGCTATTTTTTGTTGCAGTTTGGCTGGGGCCGGGCTCAAACGCCCCAAATTTTGAGTGTTTAAAAATTATGCATCTACTTTCATTCTCTACTATAGATAATTTCCCATTTCCCTTTCTAATTTTGGAGTTTCTGATGTACTGTTGTGATTACCATTTAATTTTTTCTCTCTTCTTGCTTTCTTGGTAGAGTTATATATAACTAATAGCTTGAAGATTCCTGGTTTTGGAAATTTTAAGTCATCTGTTTTTGATTTAGGGGAGAAGTGTTACTAACTGTAAATGTAATTTACATGAACTTAATGAATTAAAGTAATGGTTAATAGAATCTAATAAAATTATTATAGAGTATTTGTCAATAAATGAATATGATACATAGATCCTTTCATATGTAATTTTTTGTAGATAATTTTTGTCTTGGCAACTAGTCTGCAGGATTTCTTTACCAGAAATCACTGGATAGTATGCTGGAAAGGTTGTGCTTTGCCATGCATATACTCCTGACCTTTTCATTTATTTTGTTTAGTAATACTTGGATAGTATCAGTAAGAAATTATGTTGACTAGTAAATCTACCAAGAAATTTTTCATCTCCTACCAGCTTTACATCAGTCATATCTACTAACAGAAAATTTTAAAAGACCCAAAATTATGGGTCTTTTTTTGTTGAGACAGAATCCCACCCTATGTCCTGAACAGCATATAATGGTGTCACACAACCTCAGATTCAGGCTGTGGGCATCTGCTGCCTTAGCTTCCAGAAGCTGCTGGGATTATGAGCGTTTGCCTTGGCGCCCAGCGGGGCTTATCATTTTTTTAGTAGTCAGGGTCTCACTCTTGCTCAGGCACATTTCCAACTCTTGAGCTCAAGCAGTTCTCCCGCTTCAGCCTCCCACAATGCTGGGATTATAAGCATGAGGCCCCAAACCGTGTTTAATAGTCTTTGGTTAGGTTAGATGATTAAATTTCTTTTCTGGGATAGAATAGTAATGTTAATTCTCAATACAATAATGTACAGCTGATCAGTATGTTTATTTTCTGGAGTCCTTTTGGGTCATCAGAGTGTTACTGGTACTATTAGGTATGTGTTGTTGCTCATCCGTGGTAGTTAGAGCATAGGCTGAAAAAATGAAAAGTAATGACAGGTGACCTGGTCCAAATAACTTAGATTTTTTTGTTTCTTTCTTTTTAAGTATATCATTACTTATTACTTTTTAAATTTTAATTTTACCTTCCTTTCTATAAAATTGGGGTCATTAGCCTCTCAAAAGTAAATTTTTTTTATCCCAATAGGAGCTTTTGTGGCTACTTATAATTAATTTTAATTTTAAGGGTATCTCTTACTATCTAACTGAACGGTTGCTACATCTGAAGTAAATGAGACTTTTAAAATGTTCCAGAACTCATTTAATATTTAAATTAAAATGGCACTATTACCTATTTTCGTAATTTTAAAAGCATTTTTATTTTTAATTACCATGGGTACATAATAGTTGTACGTATTTATGGGGTACATGGGATGTTTTGATAAAGGAATGTGCAGTGAACAAATCAAGGTAGTTGCGATATCTATCACCTCAAGCATTTATTATTTCTTTGTGTTAGGACTATTCCAATTCTGTTAAGAATTTGTCAAGAAATAAATTGTTGTTGTGAACAACGCCCTATTGTGCTGTTGCTAACTAGATTTAATTTATTCTATCTTTTTGCAACCATTAACCATCTGCTTTTTATCCACCCATTCCCACTACGCTTTCAGTATCCTTCCGAGATTTGGGAACCATCATTCTACTCTCAATCTCCATGTGTTCAGTTTGTTTTTTTTTAGCTTTTACACACATACAAGTGAGAACGTGCGATTTTGTCTTTCTACACGTGGCTTATTTCACCTAACATAATGTCCTCCAGTTCCATGCATGTTGTTACAAATGACAGGATTTCATTCCTTTTTCTGGCTGAATAATATTCCATTTGTATATATGCCACGTTTTTCTTTGTCCATTTATCTGTTGATGGATACTTAGGTCGATTCTTTATCTTGGCTATTTGAGGATAGTACTGCAGTGAATGTGGGAGTACAGATCTCTCTAGTGTACTGGTTTCCTTTCTTTTGGATATGTATGCAGCAGTGGGGTTGCTGGACCATATGGGTGTTCTATTTTTAGTCTTTTCAATATTTCAGTAATTTTTAAGAACTTGCTACTCAAAATACTTCAAAAATTAGAAGTATTATATATACTTCTAATATATAATCTAGAATTATTATATATTCTAGATCAATAATATTAATCTCTGTCACCTAGGAACTTGTTAGAAATGCAGAATCACAGGACCAGTCCCAGGTATTTCTGAACCAGAATCTGTATTTTAATAAGATCCCCAAATGTTTGATATTACATTTACATATTACATCACCAGTATACACATTAAACTGTTAGCTCCATTGATAGTATAAAAGTATGGCTCTGCAAAGCTACCCAGGCTATCTGGAATTTAAGATTTTTAGGACTACCATAGACCACAGTTAGTATCATTGTATTCAGAAGGATAGAGGAGAAGAAACACAGCTTGCCAGCAAGATAGCCTCTTGTAGTCCTTTGTAGTACTGTGTTTCCCCGAAAATAAGACACTGTCTTATATTTATTTTTTCTCAAGAAGACACACTAGGGCTTGTTTTCAGGGGATGTCTTATTTTTATTAAGTATAATACAATAATCTACATTTATTCAAATACAGTTAAGTCATCTTCTTCTGGAACCTGACAGGGGGAGCCGACCTTGTCGGTGGGGCTGGCGCTAGTGTTGTGTGAACTCCTTTCCCCTAGCCATTCACATGTGCGCCATAGGATGCCTGCGACCACGGTTACCACACATGCACCAGGCAAGTGTGAACAGCTTGGAGAAAGGAGCTGTGGCAGATAAAAGGTATTCCAGTCTTCCTTACCGGTCAGCGCTGAAATGCATGGTGTGGCTATGCAGATGTACTGCATAGCCAAATCACTAGGTCTTATTATCAGGGTAGGGCTTATATTTAACAAACTCATAGAAATCCTGCTAGGGCTTATTTTTTGGGTAGGTCTTATTTTCGGGAAAACATGGTAATTCGTCTAAGTTCAGATGTAATCTGCCAAATAAGGGTCATTTTTTTCCAAAAATAGTGTTTCCAGGTAGATCACCGATAATTTGCTATTGTCTGGTTTCCAGGGTTAACAGGGGTGGGAAGTTATCTAAAGGTCACATTTTAATGCAACGAGGGAAAGAATTAGTTAAAATCTCAGGGCCTCCTATCAGTAATTTAGACTCTAAGGGACATGAGGTGTTCTAAGCCTGAATCTCCTTTGTTCTATGCCTGAACCTGTTTTCTAATGACCATAGCTATTTTTTTAATCTACCTACTCGAAAATACTGTTTTGTATTTTTTTCTTGAAAAATACTGGGCTACCTTGTTATTATCTTCCTTTGAGTCTTAGGGCCTGTCAGCATTTCTAGATCTTAAGTATTGTGATGCTAAATTTACTACCTCCTAGGCAGGATGAGAGATTATGAATAAACATTAATTGTTATGTAAATAACATGTCTTTTGTTACCTTGATTTTGTAAATATTTAAATGCAGAATTTTGTGCTAGGCAACTAGGGGTTTCAGAGATAGAGTTTCTGCTATCTCTGTTTATATTACAATAGGAAAGATAAGATAGACATAAATAAGAGCAAAGAATAAAGTTTTATAAGTCAATAGTAGATTCTCTGCTATGGAGTTATCTTTCTAGGGAATGGACAGGTGGCATGCCACTTTGTGCACAAATTATGTATGAATGCTAACTTGGTGGCAGAAATAGAGGGTGCCATGGTGCTTACATATACTTATTTTCATAATAGGACATATATAAGGTAGTGTAGCATCTTTGTCAAAATAGGTGACTCATAAATTGCATAGAATTTTGCTATGCAAACAATTAGCTGCAAAATCTTACTGACTTATAAGTACTGATTTTGTATCCTGAGACACTGCTGTATTCCTTAATCACTTCTAAGAGTTTTGAAGTTGAATTCCTGGGATTTTCCAGGTATAAGATCATATCATCTGCGAAGAGTGAGAGTTTGATCTCCTCTGACCCTGTTTGGATACTCATGATCACCTTCTCTTGCTGATTGCGATGGCTAAGACTTGCATTACTATGTTGAATAGCAGTGGAGACAGTGGGCATCCTTGCCTTGTTCCTGATCTGAGTGGAAATGTTTTCAGATTTACACCATGATATTGGCTGTGGGTTTGGTGTGCTTGACCTGTATCAGTTTAAGAAATGTCCCATTTATGCCTATTTTCTTAAGAATTCTGATCATGAAAGGATGCTGGATATTATCAAAGACTTTTTCTGCATCTATTGAGAGAATCATATGGTCTTTGTTTTTTATTTTATTGTTGTAATGTTTTATATTTATAGATTTGCGTATGTTCAACCAACCCTGTAACCCTGAAATAAAACCAACTTTATCATGGTGTATAATTTTTTTGACGTGTTGTTGAATTCTGTTTGCTAAGATCTTATTGAATATTTTTGCATCAATATTCATTGATGATATTGGTCTATAATTTTCTTTCTTTGTTGGATCCTTTACTGGTTTGGGGAACAGGGAAACATTTGCTTCATAGAATGTGTTGGGATGTATTCCTTCTTTTTCTGTGCTTTGGAAAATGTTGTGTAAGGTAGGTACTAGTTCCTCTTGAAAGGTTTGGTAGAATTCGGATGTGAAACGATCTGGTCCTGGACTTTTCTTTTTAGGGAGATTTTGTATTGTTGATGCTATTTCAGTGGTTGATAAAGGTCTGTTCAAGGTTTCTAATTCTTTCTGATTGAGTCTAGGAAGGTGGCCTGCTTCTAGATATTGGTCCATTTCCTTCAGATTTTCATATTTCTGGGAATAGAGATTTTTGGAGTAGTCATTGATGATTTTTTTAATTTCTGAAGTGTCTGTTGTCATTTTTCCTTTATTGTTTCTTATAGATGATATTAGAGATTTTAATTCTCTATTTCTGGTTAGGTTGGTCAAAGATTTATCAATTTTGTTAATCTTTTCAAAAAACCAACTTTTTGTTTCATTGATCTTCTGAATGATTCTTTTGTTTTTGATTTCATTTAATTTTGCCCTAGTTTTGGTTATTTCTTTTGTTTTTCTGGGTTTGGGGTTGGAATGCTCTTCCTTTTCCAGTTGCTTGAGATGATCCATTAAGTTGTTGACTTCCTCTCTTTTTGTTTTCTTGATGAAGGCTTCCAATGTAATGAATTTCTCTCTTAGGACTGCCTTTGCAGTATCCCACAGGTTTTGATAATTTGTGTCTTCGTTATCATTTTGTTT
The DNA here is from genome assembly GCA_963574575.1 of Galagoides demidoff. Lineage (NCBI taxonomy): Eukaryota > Metazoa > Chordata > Mammalia > Primates > Galagidae > Galagoides > Galagoides demidoff. The sequence goes on from CAUYQV010187671.1 coordinate 11,106, forward strand.
AAAAAATTTGGTGATTTCCTTCTTAATCTCATCTTTGACCAAGCTATCGTTCAGCCGAAGATTATTTAGCTTCCATGACTTTGTTTTAGTATGAAGATTACCGTTGCTGTTGACTGCAACTTTATTCCATAGTGGTCCAGGAAGATACAAGGAATAATTTCTACACTTTTAAATTTGCTGAGGTTACTCTTGTGTCCTAGGATATGATCTATTTTGGAGGCTGACCCGGGGGTTGATGAGAAGAATGTATATTCAGTTTTATTTTTGTGAAATGTTCTGTAGAGGGGTCTGTAAAGTCCATTTGTTCTAGGGTCAGGTTTAAGTCTGATATTTCTTTGTTTAGTTTCTTCTTGGAGGATCTATCCCCAACTGTGAAAGGGGTGTTAAAATCTTTAACTATTATAGTTTAGGAAGATATCAAATTGTTCATATCCATTAGGGTCTGCTTTATGAATTGAGGAGCAGTCTGGTAGGGTGGCATAAATGTTAATTATCAAAATCTCTTCATGTTGGGTGTTTCCCTTGATAAATATGTAGTGACCTTCCTTATCTTTCTTTATCTTTGTTGGTTTAAAGCTAATTGTATCTGCTATTAAAATTGCAACTTCTGCTTTGTTCTGGTTTCCATTTGCCTGTATTATATATGTCCATCACTTAGCCCTGAGTCTATTTTTATCCTTTAAGGTAAGATGAGATTCTTGCATGCAGCAGATATCGGTCTGAGTTTATGTATCCAGTCTGCCACCCTGTGCCTCTTTAGAGGACAATTTAAACCATTCACATTAATTGAGAGAATTGATAAGCCTGGTTGTGTTTTGGGTGTCATGATTTTCGGATATTCAGTGGACATTTTTAATCCTTTCACCACTGTGGAATTTGCTTTTTTTTTCAAAAATTTCTAGGTGAGTTTACTTTGGAGATAGAGCATTGCACTTGTCATTGTGGAGGATGGGTCTGAGAATATCCTGGAGAGCTGGTTTAGTTATGGCAAATTTCTTCAACATGTCTATATCATTAAAGTATTTGATTTCTCCATCACAGATGAAACTCAGTTTAGCTGGGTACAGGATCCTGGGCTGGAAGTTGTTTTTTCTTTTAGGAGACTGAAGGTTGATGACCATCTTCTTCTGGCTTGAAACGTTTCAGCTGAGAGATCTACAGTCATTCTGATATTTCTCCCCTTGTAGGTGATGCTTTTCTTATGTCTGGCTGCTTGCAGAATTTTCTCCTTTGTCTTAACTTTGGCAAAATTAATCACAATGTGTCTAGGAGATGCTTTATTTGAATTGAGTCTTGCTGGGGTTCTGAAGCTGTTACTATCTGAAGTTCTGTATCTCTTGCAATGCTTGGGAAATTCTCCTCCAAAATCTCTTGGCTTAGAGCATCTGTACCTTTAGGACCATCCTCTTCTTCTTTGGGAATTCCTATGAGATGAATGTTTGATCTTTCAGAGTGATCCCACAGCTCTCTCAGGGAATGATCAGTTTTTGCTCTCCATTTGTCTGCCCTTTGAGTGTTTCTGAACATTCAAAAGGTTTGTCTTCGGTTTTGAAGATCCTTTCTTCTGCCTGGTCAACTCTATTGCTGAGGGATTCTACTGTATTTTGGAACTCCTCAACTAACTTTTTCGTTTCCTTGTGCTCTGTGCTCTCTTTTCTCATTATGTCCATATCTTTGGTGACTTGGGCTTTGAATTCATTAATTTCTTGATACGAGTTTAGAACTACTCTTTGGAATTCAATTTCTATCTTTTCTCCTATTCTATTTATCTTATTTGCCACCCATATTCTGAATTTGATTTCTGGCATTGCTGCCGTTTGTTTATGCATGACACCTTCAATTGTATCTCTTTTGTCATTTCTTGGGGGTGTCTGATCCACTGTGGTTATTTGTGTTGCCAGAGTTCTTCTGTTGGGTCTGCATCATGTTTATTTTCCATTGTTTGTTTGTTAGAACTGGTAGGGTGAGATTGAATTGGGATTCCCAGGTACTAGAGATTAGCCCCTTACCAGAGTGCTAGGCTTTGTAATTGTGGTTTATCTCCTACAACCTTTCAAAGGCCCCTTTCAGAGTTTTAGCTGGAGACTCTGGGACCTAGTTGGTGAGATAGTGCAAGGTACCTCTGTTTTGATATCAGCCAACATCTACCCTATCCTAAGAAACCACAGTATTAAGTTTAAATCTCGACTATGAAGAGATACAAACAGCTGCGGCGCCCAGCCTCTACCCTTCAGTTCTTTCCTTATAGAACTTTGAAGGTCAACCTCAGAATGTCCCCAAGTGGACAGCCCCAGACACTGGTTCCAACCAAATTGTCTTAGGCAGTGCAAACCCTGCTCAACAGAGAGGGAGTTAACCAACAGCACAGTTGGAGTCAGGGATCCACACTCCCCCCACCAGACTCAGTCCATATTGTTTTCTACTTCTCTGCTCCCAGGCCCAGCTGGAGTGAGGGGCCATGCCCCCACTCACCGGTCTCAGTCCACATCCAGCTGGCCTCTGCTTGCCAGACCAGTTGGAGTCAGGGGACCACACCCCTGCCTGCCAGTCTCAGTGTACTGCCTGGCAAGCCTTTGTTTGTGGGCTCTGTTAGAGTCAGAGCACCACACTCTGCCTGCAGGTCTCAGTCCTCACCTGGTAAGCCTCTGTTCATCATCCCTGCTGGAGACAGTGAACCACACACTAGCCTTTAGGTCTTGGTTCACACCCATTAAGCCACTGCTTCAGGGTTCTGTTCCAATCAGGGGACCATGCCCTTGTTGTCAAGTCTCAGTCCATAGGGCCCTATCAAGCCTTTGCTTACAGGCCCAGTAGGGGCTGGAGACCAGTCCTGTCTGCCGAACTCCTCAGTCTACATGGGCAAACCACTCTCCTGCTGTGGGTGCCGTCAGAGCTGGTGGTTCTGTACCCTGTCCCACCAGACACAGCCCAAACTGAGGGTCAACACTACCACTGGCCAAGCGTAGTCATAACCAAAGGACTGCTCCTCTTCTCGCTGAGTGTCCCTTTCTTCCTACACCCTCTTTCTTCCTTGTTAGTTAGATTCCGTTCTGATGGTTGGCAGTCCACACTATTGCCCAGTTCTATTAGGACAAGACAAAACACTCTGTGCTCTGCAGGGGGCAGAACTTTAGACCTCCATGTGAGGGGGAAAGGGTGGACTGGGAGTTTGGATTGTGGGGGAAAATATCTGTTCAATTTTATGCCTGGCAGGGTGGTTTCTAGGTTCATAAGTGGGGCTTACCTGGAGAAAGAGACCTGGAGTTTAGCAGCTCTCTCCAGCGAGGTAAAATGAGAGGTTTTTTGTTCCCTACTCACTGGCAGATAGCCTGTGACAGGCCCCTTGCTTGACTGCTCCTCTAGTCAATAGGCTTTCTACCTGTAATTTGTTTCCTTGTATACTCTTCCTTGGAGTTACAGCTTGCCCATCTTCTTTCTTGGCTCAGCTCCCTGTCTTTGGCTTCATAGAGTCCGGTTCCGTCCAGTTTTTTCTTCCTCTGCTCAGAAGCCTCTGCCGAGGGTTGCTATGGCCATCTTCCCAGAATTCCTCTTCTGCCTCTTTGAGTGCCTGAGTTAGCTCAAGAGCCTCATTCTCTAGCTCTGCAGTTCTTTGTTCTCCATGGTCTAATCTGTTATTGATACTTTCTACTGGATGTTTAAATTCCCTGGATATCTTGTATAATGTTCAGTCAGGGCTAATCTCCAGAATAGTATTCATTAGGTAAGTTTTGAATAGTTTTGCTTAGTCAGGGATAATCTCCAGAATAATATTCATTAGGTAAATTTTTATTTCACATCCTCTCATCTCTTCCCTCTTCTTGTTTTCTCATGTTTTTTAAATTACTTTATGCCCATGTGTAGCCATCTATAATTTTCCACTTACTGTTGAGAATATATTATGTTTGATTTTACATTCCTGAGGTATGTCACTTAATATAATAGTTTCCAGTTCTACCCAGTTTGCTACAAATGACATTATTTTATTCCTTTTTGTCACTGAGTAGTACTTAATTGTATACATACACACACACACCCCATTTTTTAATCCACTTGGGGATTGAAGTACACTGAGATTGATTCTATATTTTTGCAACTGTGAATTGTTCTGCAATAAACATTTGCATGCAAATGTCTTTTTAATAAAATGACTTCATTTCCTTAGGGTAAATACTCAAGTAGGGAGATTGCTGGGTTGAATGAGAGGTCTACATTTATTTCTTTGAGGAATGTCCATACTGTTTTCCATAGAGGGTTGTACTAATATGTAGTCCCACCAATAGTATATAAGCATTCTTTTCTCTCTGCATACACACAAGCAGCTATTATTTTTTGACTTTTTAATAATGGTTAGCCTAACAGGATTAAGATGCTATCTCATTGTAGTTTTAATTTGCATTTTCCTGATGATTAGTGATGTTGAGCATTTTTTAATAGTTTGTTGGCCATTTGTCTATTTTTTTTTTTTTTGAAAACTTATATTCATATTTTTTGCCCCCTTTTATGTGGTGTTTTTTTCTTGCTGATTTAAGTTCTTTGCAGATTTTGGATATCAGTCCTTGATTAGATACATAGTCTGTGAATATTTTCTCCTATTTGGTAGGTTGTCTATTCACTCTGTTGATTATTTCCTTTGCTGTGCAGAGTTTCTTTGTTTAAAAAAATGCTTCTCCTCAAGTAATCATAATTAAGAGAGGTTTTTAAGTCAAAATTTTGCTAAAAGGTAAAGGTTTCTTATTAAATGTATGAATGTATACTATTAATATAATTGCTTATCGGATAACTCACTTCATCTAAATTTACATAAATATTTTTATTTTTGAAATCTGAAGGCTGCAATCTTAGTATAAATACCTTTGTGTTAAAATCATGTAACTGACTTGTAGGGTACCCCTTATTGACTGATGTCAGTGTGTCTGAAGAAAAATGTTAGGTACGTGTTATAGTACAAGAGGGAATATTCGGTAGTGTACACTTACCAGCACTTGCCCATAGGTTTAGTTGCTATGCATTAAACAAGATAATGTTTACTAAGAGATGTTTTCCCCCATTATTTGTTTGTTTTTCAGTTTACTGTTAGCTTAGCCCTATACCTTTTGGTTTTTAGTGTGTTCAAAAAGATACACTCTACTACACTCTAGGTAGTAGAGTATGTTCAAGTTATAACCATTTGGCCTTTTAAATACTTTGATTCTTACCCTTGACATAAGGGTATACTTGTGATAAGTATTATGCCTATCATAGGTATTTCTCTTTTGATAAACAATATTACTCATTTAAAAATATTTTTTTGGGCCAAGTATGGTGGCTTATACTTTTTTTCCCAGTAATCTGGGAGACCGAGGTGGGAGGATTGCATGAGACCATGAGTTTGACACCAGTCTGGACAACATAGTAATAAGATCCTGTCTTTATGAAAAATAAATAAAAATATTAACGAAGCATGGTGTCATGTCCCTAGCTACTTGGGAAACTAAGAGGATTGCTTGAGCCCAGTAATTCAAGGCTGCAGTGATTTATGAGTGTACCATTACATTCTAATCTGAGCAACAGAATACCTTGTCTCAAAAGGAAAAAAAAAGTCATTTTTATTGTTGAGTTTTATAATCAAAGGTCTGGTAATAGGGCTCGGCACCCATAGCTCAGTGGTTACCGCACCAGCCACATACACTCAGGCTATCAAGTTCGAACCTGGCCTGGGCCAGCTAAAACAACAATAACAACTGCAACAAAAAAATAGCCGGGTGTTCTGACAGGCGCCTGTAGTCCCAGCTACTTGGGAGGGACTGCAAGAGAATCATTGAACCCCAAGAGTTGGAGGTTGCTGTGAGCTGTGAGACTCTGTCTCAAAAAAAAAGTCTAATAATAGGATCTTAAATTAAGAAAAAGTATTTTAGTTTTTAAATGGCAACTTTTGTGTTCTATTTTTTTCCTTTAAACACATATACTGAGAGATAACTAGGATAGATATTATTAAGCATGTACTATAGATGAGGTAACTAAGCCTCAGAGATTTGGTTTGTCAAAAGTTATGTAGATATACGGTGGAAGACTACAAGTCTTCTGCTCCTTCATGAATAGGGAAAATGTCCACTGATTCGGGTTATCTATACCTTTGTACAATTCAAAACAATTATAAACACATTTTGCGTTATTTTTTCTTAAATATGATTTGTGTAGATTGCATATGTTAGTCAGAGGTTGATCCTAATTAAATAGCCATAGAAATATGTTGCACATTTGAAAACATAACACACAGGAAATGAGTTTTACATGTTCATAAATTTTTTATTTTACATATTTACTTATATAAATATTTTTTCCATACTCATGTTTTGTATGGAAGAAAGATTTCAAAATATATTTAATCATCAATTAAAGTGAATTAGAGTGGATATAAAGTTGTAGGACTTTGGTCTAGAACTTAGTAAACCCAATAGGTATGGCAAAGAAATAGGGTAAAAGTGGCAGGTGAAAGTATTAAGTAAAGAACTCTATAAAGGTAATGATGCAGTATGGATCCTTTTTCAGGGTTAGTAAAACTGAAGAAGAAATATTTATCCCCTTACTGGTGGTTCTTTGAGCTTGCCCAATACTTGTCTTCTATATATAAAGGAAGATTTCCTAGGAGTGGAGCTCAGAAATCATTCTTAAGGTTGTTTGTCGGAGGTTTAAAACTCTGCAAGTGTGCACATTTGTCATTCTTTAAAAACAGAATTTAAATTTTACTTTATTCCAAAAAAGGAAACTTGTGTGATTTACATTGATTTTGCTGAATGCAGTTAATAAATAGGATAACCCTTTAAGGATTTTATTATCTTCCTAATTGCCTATTTTGTGTAAATACAGATTTTACCTAGTTTAAAAGAATTTGCCTTAAAGGTACATTATTTTGTAAAGAAAATATTTCCCCCCTGTGGTATTGCATAGCCTATTGAGAAAATAGATTTACAATTTTATGATTTTTCTGTGAATGTAATATTTGGCTCACTGTTGCTGCTATTAAAGAAAAATTTTAATGTAAACAATAATATCTAATCCAAAGAAGAAAATTATATTTCCTTTTCATTTTATGATTTTTTATTTTAAAAATGTATATTTAAACAAAAGTGATAACAATGATAATTGCCAACCACAATTTAATGGCATTAAAGTAATTAGTGAGTTTTGATTCCTTATTTTGTGTGCTGTACTCGAGTTTCTTAAAAAATGTATATACTTTATATATTTTTTTTTGGTATTTTTAAATATGACTTTCAGGTTATATTAAAGTTTGCTATTATAAAACCTCTGAAGACCAAAAGGATAACAATAATAAAGGATTTGGGCTGGCTAGGGTGGCTTCTGTCTATAATTGTAACACTTGGGGAAGCTAAGGTATTACTTGAGGCCACGAATTAGAGACCAGCTTGAGCAGCATAGTGAGACTTTGTCTCTTCAACAAACAAATAAACAAACAACCCCCCACTCCCAAAGCACTCGTCAATACAGTAAGCCTCTGCACCTGTAGACCCTGCTACTCAGGAGACTGAGGGAGGATTGCTTGAGCCTAGGAGTTCAAGGTTGCAGTGAGCTATGGTAAAACCAGGGCAATAGATTAAGATTCTGTCTCCAAAAAAAAAAAAAAATAAATATTTGGTTGAAGCAGCTTATGTAAGTCGTAGCTGCAAACCAACTTTATAGTTTCCTGCCCATTATTAGGCTATTTTAATTATGAATAAGACACTTACATGTAACTGTTGGCCTGTAATGACACCTAGTATCTATTGAATTAATGTTGGTAATTTAAAATTACTCAGTAGTTGTATATGGTTCTTTTGTTTCTCATGGGTGATTGGAGTTAGTATTTATTTGTATACTGTGGTTATTTTTAAAAATTTGGATATCTTTGGTAGTTGTGAGAGGTCACTCTCCTAATTTAGGATCTTATTGTTTGTTTAGCGTATAAGCAGTTCAGATGATAACATGATTTTACATTGGGTGGTATAAACTTACCTATGTGGTGAAGCCTTTTGAGAGGTGATTATTAATGATACATGTTTTTCATAGTGGCTCATTTTTGATGTCATGAAGTTTATTGGGGGTTACTTTGGGTATCCTTTAGAATTTGTTACCAGGACTATCCTTTTAGAATAAACTTGGTCAAAAGTGTCCAGAGATGATTGCTGTTTGGTTATCTTTAAAAGTGACCTATCTTGAGATGTAATAAATATGTCTTAGAAGATTGGGGAAATACCTAGACCTCAAGATGTGTGCATCAGGACTAGAATTAAATTCTAGTCTATTTCTTTACTTTAGAAATATTAAATTGTTTCTCTGAATGATATCTTAGCATAAGGACACTCTCTTGCTTTTTAGAAGAATGGAAATCGGATAATATGAAGTGGGTTTATGTTGTTATGAGAGAGAATCATTCATGTTAATGAGTATGACATTACTAGTGAGTTTTGTTGATTTGTCAGGCACTGAGAGCTTCATCAATGCTGAGTTCTTAGGCAAAGTTGAGTTTTAGGATTTTTAGTAATGTGAACCTGATCTTACCAAGATGTTAGTGAAGTCCTGTCTTAACTTCTGGTTGGATTACATCTTTGACTTCCAATCTATTCTTTTTTAACCTCAAAATCAAGAAAAATATTGTGACTTTGTAAGTATTTTAAGAAGATTTGGAAACCCTGATAAATTTAAATATATACTTACCTCTTGGTATATGCTGGGAATTGGTTCTAGGACCCCCGTGTATAGCAAAATCACCTATGCTCAGGTCTCACAGTTCACCTGTAGAACCCATGTATATGAAAAGTTAGCCCTCCATATATGTGAGTTTCACATTTTGTGAATACTATATTTTCTATTGTGTTTGATTGAAAAAAATACACGTATAAATGGACCCACACAGTTGAAACCCGTATTGTTCAAGGGTCAACTGTAATTTGTAGTTCCAGGATGTATATTTGATTTAACAAGGAAACTTTTTGCTTTTGATAATTGAAAGTTAGTTGAAATAGAATTTATCTTACTCTAAAATGTAAAGAACAATGCTGACTTATATTGTTAGGTGTGATGATAAGGATGTTTAAAGATTTTTTTTTTTTTAGAGACAGAGTCTCACTTTGTCACCCTTGGTAGAGTGCCATGGCGTCACAGCTCACAGCAACTTCAAACTCTTAGGCTTAAGCGATTCTCTTGCCTTAGCCTCCCAAGTAGCTGGGAGTAAAGGTACCTACCACAATGCATGGCTATTTTTAGATACCAGGTATCACTCTGGCTGGGCTGGTCTTGAACCTGTGAGCTTAGGCAGTCCACTTGCCTTGGCCTCCCAGAGTGCTAGGATTGCAGGCATGAGCCACTGTGCTTGGCCCATGTTTAAAGATTTTTATAACATCTGCCTGAATAACGAATCCAGATCTTCTCAAAATATTGAGTTCAGTGAATGAGAAGAGGGAAAAAGAGAATGATTTATTGTTTCATTCATTTTGGTTATGTATCAGTTTTCACAGAAGACAGAAGAATTTCAAATTTTTAAAGAGATTAAGACCAGGTGTGGTGTCTCATTCTTGCAGTCCTAGTACTCTAGGAGGCTAAGGTAGGAGGATTGCTTGAACTCAGGAGTTGGAGACCAGCCTGAGCAAGAGAAAGGCCCCATCTCTACTATTGAAAGAAAAAAGAAAGAAAAGAAAAGAAAACTTCTCCATGTGTCATGGCAGGTGCCTGTAGTCCCAGCTATTTGGGAGGCTAAGGCAGGAAGATTGCTTGAACCCGGGAGTTTGAGGTTGCTGTGAGCTAGGCTGATGTCATGGCCCTCTAGCCTGGGCAACAGAGTGAGACTGTCTCAAAACAAAACAAACAAGCAAAAAGACAAACACAGACAGATTAAATACTTCATATAGTTGGAGAAGTTTTGCCCAGTTGTGACTGGAACTTAGCTAACTCTTACCTGAACTTTTCAAATTGTTTTATAGTTTTAACTTATGTGTGCATGTATGTTTCTGTATTACGTCCCTTTTAATAATATATGCTTTGCATTCATGGGTGTTTGAGTCCTCGTTATAATCTGCCACCTCCAAAATTAGGTCAGAGGCTTTTTTCTTTGTGTGTTTATTTTTCATGAGTTTAGTATTTTACATACAACTAGAGGGTACAAAAAAAATTTATATGCATTTTAAGAAAGGAGAAAACTGTATTAAAATTGTAATGCTCAAGTCACATTTGACTTTTGCAATTACTAGAGGCAAAAGTAATGTGACTTGTATTCATCTTTTGTTATTATATATTGAGTGTTACAATTTTAATACAGTTTTTTTCTTTCTTAAAATGTGTATGCATTTTTTGGTACCCTCTGGTACTTGCTGGTATAAAGGTACTTATATAAATATTTACTATCCAATAGTTCATTAATCTGATTTCTTTTAAATGACAACTCATATTTTTGTATTTTTAGAAAACTAAGACAAAATAATTATTAAATGTTTTTCTACCTTTAATGCTTTTCCAGTACAACTAAACTACTTTAAAATGTAATTTATTTCATTATTTATATTACATTAGGTGAAAAGTATTTTGTTCTCTCTTTTTTGTGTGTGCAATTGTAAATGTGAGTTTATAAAAAATAAACTCTTTAATTGAACTGTTTCTTTTTTTTAGGTTGTTATGGAGTTGATGGAGAGAGTGACTCTATTATGAGTTCGGCTTCTGAAAACTCCACTGAACCTTGGTTTTGTGATGCCTGTAAATGTGGTGTTTCTCCTAGTTGTGAGCTGTGTCCTAATCAAGATGGAATTTTCAAGGAAACAGATGCTGGAAGGTTGATTTCATAATTATGTTGCGTTCATGTACTACTTCATAATGTTTCTGCTTTTGACTTACCTGTTCTATTTGGGTTTTCTGAATTACATATTTTCATTTGATTGCTTCTTTTTATCTCCTTTGCATAGAGTAAATGGCTACTGGACTATAGATAGGGGACCCATTTATTTATTGGGTACTTGCCTTTGCCTTTCCACCCGTAATCTCATTAAATATTAATAATGACCCTATAATGAGGCAGGTAGGTATAGGTATAGTACCCAGAGCTCAGATCATTTAAATAATTAATTAGTTCAAGGCCACAAACTAGGGAGTAGTTAAATTTGAGCCCAGATTTGTCTTGTCTGACTTTTAAGAGTTTATCAGGAGATAGAATTTATACGTGATTTTAAAAGGGGGAAGTTTAATATAAAGAACTATTAAGCTATGATAAAAGAGTAACCAAAGAATGAAAAAAATTCTTAATACCCAGGGTCTAAGGAAATGGTAAAATTGGAAGAATAACCTTTTCCCTCAGTTTGGGGTTCAGATTTTGTTGGCAAAATTGTAGCTGTAGCCTACGGGGTTGCAGAGAAGTATCTGGTTTGTCTGGGTCCAAGGGAAGCAGGGTGCTGGTTTGAAGCTTGGAGCATGTGTTGTCTGTATTGAGAGAGTTATGGAAAGTGATCTCCAGGTTGAACCAAGGATTCCAGATCACTGAGGGGCTGTGCCTATGACTGGGGCAGAGCACAGGAGGATGTGCTCTACCTTCCCTTCTGGGAAGCCCCTAACTCCTGTAGTACCCTCTACTATTGAGCTTATTGTCATGCTGACTGTGAAGGAGAAATGCTGAAGAATTTCTGTCCATTATTGCAGAGCAAATATTGAAGTACGAATTTGATGTTGAGAGGCAATAAACTGATAACTGGCATAAAGACCTCTATTTTTTTCACTACATTCACACTCCTGTTTGTTACCATATTTTAGTAGTTGTCATCATAATAGTGTTGAAATCTTTAATGTTTTTTACCATCTGGGTTGTGACTTAAATATAAAGGTAGTTTTTAACCTTTTGTATTTTGTATAGATCAGTAGATCACTCTCTTCTCCTTCCCAGTATAAAAGAGGGGGGGTACTTAAATTTGTATTTTGCAATGTAAGGATGTATACTACTTCATTATTTTTTAAACATGTTTAATATTATATAGATAATCTATGTAAGTTATCATAATAATTTTAACATTAGGTAGGATACATTCTGTTCTAAAATAAAGGATAGGCTTTTAAATTTAATAACACAAAAATAAAGAATATTTTTATTTTTTTTAATTTTTGCCTTAATCAGTGGATAGACCCTTGAGAAACGTTGCTGTACAAAAATTGCTGGGATAGCGTAGAATCTACCATGGAATTTTGGAGAACTCTCTGTGTTGATATCTAGAAAAAATGACTCAAATTTTTTTCCTCATCCCAAAATTCAAAAATAAAATATATAATAGATATATTTACATGAATCTGTGGCCTGTAACATAGATGTGGGCATTATTTTATGTTTGGACTGGAGTTTCTAGGCCTTAAAAGCGTGTACTTTCATGTCAAATTGCCTGTATTAGGATTCTGTTTTTTTACTGTGATTATAGACAAATTATTTAACCTCTTTCCCTCTGTTTCCTTAGTACTGTTAAAAAGATTAAGTGAGATAATTCTTGTAAAGTAATTAGTACAGTTTCTGGAATATAATAAGTGATCCTTGCTCCTGCTGTTGCTGCTACTGTTATTGCTAGTGCTTCCTTATTAACAGTATTGCTGCACTTAAAGGTAATCATGGAGTATCAGCTGCTGCATACATTTTTTTGGTAACTCTTCCATTCCTGTGAGTTGATATTTATGGTGATAAGTTATGGTAAATAAGTAAGGCAATTTTGAAAAACACAAAGCTTCCTGTTAGAGAAGAAAATTTTTTTTCTTCTTAATAGTTTACAAATTCTATTGAAAAATTGTAAAGTAGCTGTTTCTTCATGCTACCATAATCCACAAAGCAACTTTTAAAGTTGTTTTTAAAGAAATGAAGAAAAGTGAGACCCCTTAACCCATTTAGATTTGCTGAGTGATATTTGTGTTGGCTACTGTGGATATTCTTCCAGGCAAAATTTTTTTATGTACCATTTGAACACTTTATTTATTTAAAGGGTCCACATTCACCCGTAGCAGTGATTCTCAACCTTCCTAATGCCATGACCCTTTAGTATAGTTCCTCATGTTGTGGTGACCCCCAACCGTAAAATTATTTTCATGGATAGTAATTATTAATTATTAAAAGGGGTTGTGACCCTACAGGTTGAGAACTGCTGACATATAGGCTGTAGTGGAAGTTTCAGGTCTTGATATATTTTGGAGGATGTGATATTAGGTTGATTCAAGCAAGGCATTAAAAAGCCAAGAAAATTTAATAAGCCTTTTAGTATTCCATCTTCTAGTGGAAAGCAGAGGAAAAGAAAGTAATGTATGGGAAGAATGGAAAAAGTTTTGAGGTTAACTTATAAAATATGGACTTAATTTGGATTTTTTTTCCTTCTGTTCTTGGAAGTTGTAAGTCCTGCATAGAAAACAATGTGATTTAATGTCAGAAAACCATCAGTACGTTCATATCATTATATTTTTATATCTTTTGGACAGAATTTTTCTTACTTTTTTTGTAAACCTGAATATGGGGAATGTTAGAGTTGCTCTTTATGTACTTTATTGGTTGTCCTTCATTCTACTGTGAATGAAATGTGGCCCTGAACTAAATTGCTTAACTTTTAAAATAAGCATTATGGTGTAATAGGCAGCATTGAATGTTTTAAGTCTGAGTTCTGTCTCTTGCTTGCTTTATTATTAGAAAATCACTTAATCCTTCTGAACCCATTTCTTGATATGCAAAGTGGGAATAATAGTCTCCCACTCACCAGAAGCTTTTAGACTTTTTTCTTGTAGTTAACATTTCTTGAGTGAAGACGGCAAGTGAACCACTATGCTGTAAGCACTTTACGTACATCTATATAACCTCCAAACTACCTTTGTATTGCTCAGTGCCCAGTAGACACTTAGTAATTATGGAATGAAGGAATAAAAATAACACAGTGAAATTGAATTTGTTTGATAACCTGTAAAGGCACAGCAGATACACAGCATTTCAAAATCCAGTTTTATTGATTAATATACTTTCCATTCTGAAATGAATAACTTTTGAGAAGTCTTTTTCTACTTAGTCTGCTTTTTTAGAATATATGAATTTAAAGAATCTGTTAATAGTTTGTGCTTTTTTCGGTGATTTTATGTGATGCTTGTTTTCTGCTCCTTTCCCCAATCAACATCTGTCATAATATCTGCAAGCAAAATTGATGGTAAAGTAACAAGGAAGATTTTTTTTTTTAATTTTCAGATTTGTCTTAATTACAAAGTTCTAAGCATGTGCAGCTAAACAAATGAGCAAAAAATTGTTTATAGTTGGCATTAATGTTAAAAGGGATCAAAATGTCTTGATGGTGATTTTCACCGACTTTGATAAGTATTTTAATAAGGATCAAATTCGTATCCTCACATGAGTGGCTGGGAGAAATAATACACTTGTGTGCCAATCATATTGAAATGGTAGTTTAAATCTGTAGTGTTTGTGTGACTTGTAGTAGAACATTTCAAGAAGGTCAATGTGAAGCAAGCAGCCAGCTGTTGGGTTCATCAAAGATAAACTCCTACAGAGTATGGCGACATTTAATACATCAGTGGAGCATGAAAAAACTGCACAAATTAAATTGAGAAAGCAGCTGCTTGTTGAAGATGTGTATCTTTATATTGAACTCCACAGGGGGCATTTGGGAGGGTGGATTAAAATGTTCTATCAAGAAAATCTTAAAACCTTGGATTTTTTTCCCCAATAAAAAACTTTTAAGAATGTTTTCCCACTACCACTATAGAATAATTCTTAGTCTTTGTCCTTTGAAACACAATGCATCGCAAAGCCAGGACCATGTAGCATTCATTGGTTCTTTAAGTTGTGAGAGAGCCAAATTTGTTAACACAATTACAAGATCTGCCATCTCATTTTTATCCCCTTTTTTATAAAAATGAAATAGATCTGCTATTTAAATTTCAAAATCAGTAATCCCACATTTTGTTTGGTTATAAGCAAACAGGAAGGGTGCCTAAAATACTAAAAATGGCTGAGAGCGCTTTTAGAAAATGGAAATTAGAACAACCCTCCACCCTTCTTTTTCAGTGTTCCGAAACTGAGCATTCTTTGTTATAACATCAGTCAGTCTTTTAAAAATATTTATATTTTGAGTGTCTAAATTTTGGTACATAAGTTGTGCAGTGAACAGAGGGCTTGAATGAAAATATGACAGTTTTAACTTGGAAGGAAAAAAAGTCAAACTTTATTCAAAAACTGTTTTAGAATATGTCCTTAAAGATTACCTATCAGCTTTTGGAAAAGAAAGCAGTTTTACCTAATTACTGTAGAGTAACTTTACCCTTCTAAAATTAGGATCCTTAATTCTTCAAATGCTTATAATAATGAATGTGACTGACATGCATATGAAACTGATGTTTTGTTTCATTTGAATAGTAGTTTTATGCAAATATTTAAAAATGATAGATAAAAGCAATGTGCAGTAAATTTTAAGTTAAAGGCAGTTATGATTGTTAACTTAGTTTTGGCAAAGTTGCTAGAAAAGTATTTGTTGTCTCTTTTCTTGTTATCACTCTGTAGGTGTTCAGTATTCTTCAGTTATGTGTCTGAGAGTGTGAGATTTTAACATTGGAACACAGAATTCTTGCTGTAGTATTTTGAGATGGCACGTATTTTGTATGTTTGTTTAATATGTGGGAATTTCATGAAAGGATTTGATAGCAACATTGTATTTTCTTTCCTTACAGATGGGTTCATATTGTTTGTGCCCTGTATGTTCCTGGAGTAGCCTTTGGAGATATTGACAAATTACGACCAGTAACACTAACAGAAATGAACTATTCTAAATATGGTGCCAAGGTGAGATAAAGTGTTTTTGATTGTATAAAATAAAAAGATTTTGTTAGTTTACATGGCTTTTTATTTATATCATTGTTGACTACAGAAATGCTATTTAGTCATCATGCTCTTTAGCACTAAATTATTTCATTATTGGTAATAGTTTGCCCAGAAAGCCAGTAATGTATAAATTCTCCCATGTATTCTTAATTTAGAATAACTTACGGGTGAAAATGATAATTGGTACTACTATTATTTCCCTGTCACTTTTCATACTGCTAAGTACTTAGACCAAAGCTTTGTTTATAATACATTGGATCACTTACATAAAATTAATTTTTGACTTTACTTTTGAAGTGGAATTTATCAAAATTTTTTTAAAAAAATAGTAGTTCTATTACTTTATTTTACTTAGGTTTCAAGGACTCATTTTATCTATATGATTTCATAACCTACTGCTTAGCAGATGGTTCTCAGCCTTGACAATTTACAAATTGGGTTTTACTCATTGAGCTTTAGAATTATAAATGATTAACTTAAACTTAGGTATATAATTACTATAAACATCCTGGGAACACTAAAGCTAATTACACATGATACATTCTCTTTTCTTTAATACCTATGGGGAGATGAGGAAGGTAGACTCTTGAATAGCATCAGTAACATGTTAAAAAGTGGAGTAAGAAAATGTCTTAGTACTTTCAGGCTGCTGTAACAAAATAGACTGGGTAATTTATTAAACAATAGAAAAAAAATTTTTATTAAATCATAGCTGTGTACATTATTGTAATTATGGGGTACAATGTGCTAGTTTTATATACAATTTGAAATACTTTCATCAAACTAGATAACATAGCCTTCACCACATTTTCTTGTGGTGTATTAATATAATGTATTAAGACATTTATACTCTGCACTTAGTAGATTTAGCATTTATATTTGCACCAGAATGTTTATTGCAGCTCAATTCATAATTGCTAAGTCATGGAAGAAGCCCAAGTGCCCATTGACCCATGAATGGATTAATAAATTGTATATGTATACCATGGAGTATTATGCAACCTTAAAAAAGATGGAGACTTTACCTCTTTTATGTTTGCATGAATGGAGCTGGAACGTATTCTTCTAAACAATAGAAATTTATCATGCACAGTTCTGTAGGCTGGGGAGTTCAGGATCAGGTGCAAGCAGATGTAGTGTCTGGTGAGGGCTTGCTCTCTGCTTCAAAGTGGAATCTTATTGCTACAATCTGACATGGCAGAAGGTGACAAGGCATTACCTTCAACCTCTTTAATAAGGGCATTTAATCTTGTTCCCTAGGTCAGAGCTCTTATGACTTAATTTTTTCTCCAAGGCTCCAGTTTTTATTTTTATTTATTTATTTTTATTAAATCATACCTGTGTACATTAATACAATCATGGGATCCAGTGTGCTGTTTTTATATACAATTTGAAATATTTTCTTCAACCTGGTTAACATAGCCTTCATATCATTTTCTTCATTATTGTGTTAAGACATTTATCTACATTTAGAAAGAGTCACATGTACCCTTATAAGATGAACCATAGATGTGATCCCACCAATCACCCTCCCTCCACTCATCCTCCCCTCTTCCCTTCCTCCATATTCTTGGGCTATAATTGGGTTATAGTTTTCTTATGAAAGCTATAAGTTAGTTTCGTAGTAGGGCTGAGTACATTGGATACTTTTTCTTCCATTCTTGAGATACTTTGCTAAGAAGAATATTTTACAGCTCTATCCATGTAAACATGAAGGAGGTAAAGTCTCTATCCTTCTTTAGGGCTGCATAATATTCCATGGTGTACATATACACAATTTATTGATCCATTTGTGAGATACCATCTAACACCAGTAAGATTAGCCCATATCACAAAATCCCAAAACCAGAGATGCTGGCGTGGATGTGGAGAAAAGGGGACACTTCTACTCTGCTGGTGGGAATGCAAACTAATATGTTCCTTTTGGAAAGATGTCTGGAGAACACTTAGAGAACTAAAAATAGACCTGCCATTTGATCCTACAATTCCTCTACTAGGTATATATCCAGAAGACCAAAAATCACACTACAA
>CAUYQV010187672.1:0-12004 GCA_963574575.1 Galagoides demidoff
AGGTACTAGTTCCTCTTTAAAGGTTTGGTAGAATTCTGATGTGAAGCCATCTGGTCCTGGGCTTTTCTGTTTGGGGACATTTATTATAGTTGATACCATTTCAGAATTTGTTATAGGCTTATTCAACATTTCCTGCCTGAGTCACAGGGAGATCTATGTCTCCATGGCCAGGCTGCTGCACTCTGCCACCAGCTGACAAGGAGAACTAAAGCCTGACAACCTAGGGTGCTTAATGGAGGCTGGGGAGTTTCCCTCAGTTCAAACCCCGCCCCAGACTGATGTTGCTCCCACTTATATTCTGGCAGAATTTCTGTTTCTGTCTTGGCTATATTCCTCTGCAGGCCAAGCACTGTTTGAGTTCACAGAAACTGCAGCTCAGCCCCCACTCTGGCCACTGCCACTGAGCCAGTTCTCATGGAGCTGTCATCTCAGTCTGTTCTGCACTCTGCGTGGGGGTGGGTGCAGGTAGAGCTCACAACAGCTGTCAGTTCCTGCCCCTCCCTGGGCTGGTGCTGCTGCAACACCTGCTTTTGTCCCAGCTATGCTCCCTGGGGACCGGGTGCTTCTTTGGCTCACAAAGGCAGCAATTCTGACTCAGTTATGCCCTGGGAGTATGCTGTCTCTGTGCTCACAGATTCTAGTCTCCATCCCCACCATACTCAGCCTGAACAGGTACTGCCTCAGGCATACCCTTTGCTCACAGCATTGTGTTTCTGTCCCAGATCTGTTTCGCCAGTGGCTGCAACTGGAGTAAAGGCCTGGCTCCCTTTGGTTGCTAAGAGAGGGGGAAATTGTCTCTCCAAAATATTCCCAGGAGTGGGAGCCCTATTGTTCCTATAGCTGCCACTGCTATACTATGCCACAGGGCACTGCTTCCCCCTCTCCGGTATGGCTCCCTCACTTCACAGTCACCACTCCACACCCATGCCACAGAACAAGCACAGACCTGCAGCACTGCAAGCCCAGTCCCCACCTTTAGAGAAAATGCCCAAGAGCCTGGACCCCATGGGGGTCAGGCTTCCAGACCTTGGGGTCAGAGTGGAGGGGAGTGCTGGGAGTTCAGAACTGCAGGTGGAGAATTTATACAGCTTTATGCCTGGCAGGAGAGTGCCACTAGTGTTAATGGGTCCTTTTGGGGAAGGAGCTCCAGTTTTTATTTGGGTTTTTTCCATGGGATAAAATAGGAGGAGATCTGAACTCTGCTCACTTGTTTGTAGAAAGTATATGGCAAGTCGTTCTCATGAAGGAGGGGACTCCTGTCCACTTGCCAATGGATTTTGTACCTATTGTTTGTTCCCTTGGGGTCACAGCTCACCTCAGCAGGGGTGACGTGCACTCTTCAACCTCCTCTTTTAGCTCAGCTCTAAACCATCAGCTTACTTGCTAAACTTCTGTCCTTTAACTCTCTTTCTGCATGGGACCTCTGAGTCAACTAATTTTCAAAAAGACACCAAAAATATACATACAATAGGACACAGATAGTCTCTTCAAAAAGTAGTGCTAGAAAAACTGGTATCTACATGCAAAATAATGAAATTAAACTCTTGAAATTGGTCTTGGCAACAATTTGTAAGATGAAATACTGAAAGCACAGAAAAGAAAACCAAAAATAAATGACACTAAATCAAACTAAAAAGTTTCTGTGAAAGACGTAGTTATGGTCAACAGGTACACAAAAGAGTGCTCAAAATCACTAATCGCTGGGAAAATACAAATCAGAACAACTATGACATATCACCTCACACCTGTTAGGATGGCTATTATCAATAATCCAGATTATTGGCTCAGATATTGGGAAAAGAGGTCTCATATGGAAACAACATATACCCTTTATGGAAAACAGTAGGGAAGTTCCTCAAAAAATGAAAAATAGAACTATCCTATAATCCAGCAAACCCTATTCTTAGTTTATGCACAAAATAAATAAAATTAGTACATCAAAGAGATATCTGTGTCCTATGTTCATTATAATATTTACTCATATTTAGCCAAGATATGGAAATAACCTAAGTGTCTCGTGATGGATGAATGGATAAAGAAACAGAACATGCAAGATATTTACATTGTATGTGAATAATATCTACATATAATGTATATTTTTCAGCCTTAACTTGGAAATCTTGCCATTTATGGCAACATGGATGACTCTGCAGGATATTATGCTAAATGAAATAAGCCAAAAAAGAAAAATACTACATAATCTCATTTATAAGTGTATGTAGAATATAAAAAAAGGATAGCAGTATTTAGAATATTGGTTAATAAATCTAGAGATCCAGTGCACATAACGATGACTATCATTAGCAGTCTAGTGGTTAATAAGTCTAGAGACCTAATGAATAGTATATGAAGACTGTAGTTAACAGTACTGGAATGTCCCTGAGAGGAGATTACAGATGCTGTCACCACACACAGCTGATCCCTATACCAGACCCTCAAAAACTAGAAACTTCCGAAATGATGCTAGTGGCTTCTTTTGAAGACTCTTGAGCTGTGCTGCCAGAAAACAGACTTTTTTTTCTTAGCACTTCTAAGATAATCTCCGGAAGTAGCTTCTATCAAAACCCTAAAGGGCTTCCATTAAATTACCAGTGACTCAGAAGTCTCCTACACCTGACTGCCCACAGCCAACTCCTTGCCCCAACCTGTGGTGTCAGGCATCAATCAGGGCTCTGCCATTGTGCCATGCTCTTACTGCTCTTGTTAATAAGAACCTGATCCTCAGCCTACAGGGGTGCTCTCCACAGGACAGCCTGCCTCTTTCCAAAATTGAGCCTTTCCAAACCAAAAATACGGGTTTTCAAGAGTGTAAAAGTCCATCTAATCCTTTAGAAGGACTAGGGACCAAGGTGAAAGAACTGCACTTCTTCAGTCCATATACTGACAGAATATCTCACACCTCATGAATCCTTACTCCTTCTTCATGGGTATGGTCTTGTTTCAAATTGATTTGTTGTTTGTTTTGTGAGTTTCCCTTCCCATAGTATTCGGCTATAAGGTTCATCTGTAGCCACTGAGATTGACGAGTTTATAGACACCAGTTTTCAGTCAGGTGGGTTCTCCAGAGGAATTCAAGGCGATGTGAGGCAAAGACTGAAAGATGATCACATACATATGGACCAGGCTGGAAGGTGTAGAAACATTTCTGAGAGTGTTCATTCATCATACAGTGTTGTGACAGACAATAAATGTTGTTACACAGACAATATTAGAAGCAACAGACTACTGGTAGGGACAGTAACTCCTGGTTTGTTACCTCAGAAAGGCCCTAAGGTGTTAAATCAGATATTGAGAAATTCTTATCAATTATACCTTTGAATTCAGAGAATAGTATGATTCCTTCACAGAACATGACAGGTAAGAGGACCCAAACCATGGATTATAAAGTATTTAGAAACCATCCTATCAAGTAATCTGCCTGGTCAAACATTGGTTAATAGTATAACCCAGCTCCATCTGGCCCAACCCAAATTGTTGGAATAGATTTTTAAATCAAAGAGTTCTTTCTGTCCTCAAGTATTGAAAGTCAAACTAAAGAGAGTGAATGTAGCACCATGAACACTGAGCAAGCATTGGAATCACTGGACATAAAGACCCCAAACCATTTCTTAAATAAAGACACCTCTGAGATTGATGTAGGAGAACTTCTAACTTCTGAGACCTTAGTAGTCCTGGAAATATTCTGCAATAGGTCAGCTTTTCCACAATTACTGATTCATCTGACACAGAGACACAAACTGAAGGAATTTTTGCTGCTAAAAATTACCTTCCGTGGAAAGTAAAGTTCAATTGAACAATTCAGAAACACACACCAAGGGTTCTGGTTTTGAAACCAAGGAGCATGGCCTTCATCTGTAATGAAACTCAAATGACAACTGACAACCACCTTCTGGCTGATTAGCCCTGAAACATGATGGAGTCTCAGTCCAGCTCTGCAGAAACGCAGATGTGTGCCAACTCCTTAGTCGCCAACTTCTAACAGTGGAGTCTGTGTATGTGACAGCATTTCCAATTTCCCTCTGGATTTAGAAAATGGGGAATGGGGACAACACCATTAATTCTGTTGAATACAGTTGATGCAGCTGCTTAGATTCTTTGCTGCTCCTTCCTTTGTGCTTGTAAACATGAAATTTATATATATAAGGAAATTTAGTATAAAGTATAAGATGTTGATATAAAATTAATTGTTTCCATGTTGCATACATTTGCCCTTTTACAACAAGTATTTCAATCATATTAAAAGATAGTGTTTCATACCTATAAAAGCTAGATAGCCATGTAACTAAGCCCAAGCTTACCAGGTACTCAGATATAAACTTCTCAAATCTCCCTAATATTCTACACAAAGTGTAACATACTAAATTTCAATTGCAGGCAGTGTCAAAAATATTTTTTGACACTGGTTGTAAGAAAATCCTTTTCCTAATAGTAATATCCAAAGAAATCAGATGCTGCCCCATCAGATTTAAAGAACAGTGCTTCTGGGGGTTTTGATCCCTACTGCCTACATTTTCATCTGCTTTGACATCTCTTTCCTGACTTGAAAACAATAATGAAAACTATAGCTGTCTTCAGATTTTGAGATGGTTTTCCTGTACTCAGTGCTGCCCCTTCTGTACATGAGCTATTATTGATCCCAGCATTACTATACATAATTTCCTTTAAGAGGTTTGTTGCTATAAAATTACTGCCTTGAGAAAGAGCAGTTAACACATAGCATAAATTGTAATCCTTCTACATAAGAGTAAACCATCAAAACACTGGGACCATGTAATTACCTATTACAGTGGTTCTCAACTTTCCTAATGCCGTGACCATTTAACACAGTTCCTTCTGTTGTGGTGACTCCCAACCATAAAATTACTAAAAAAAAAATTTTGTGGTTCGGGGTCACCACAACACAAGGAACTGCATTAAAGGGTCACGGCATTAGGAAGGTTGAGAACCACTGTGGTATTAGGTTGTCCTGGGTGTACTGCATGGATTCTGTCTGCTCACCACAGTAGGCCAGAGGGGGGCTCTGGAGCAGTTTCCCAAACACTACCCACAGGCAGGATCTGAATTTTATCATGCTAAGAAAAATGGAAAGAGGAAATCCCCCCTAGATTTCAAAACTGTGCATTTCTACTGAGCTTTATAGGGAAAGAGAGAAATCTGTAATCATTTAAAAGTACATTTTTCTTGCCTCCACTACTCATCTTCTTTTTCTTGGATAACAAATGCCATTGGTCTAGCAAGGATATTATTTGTGTCTTGAGGCTAGCATTATAGAACACATCCATCTAAAATATAGTATTCTTCATTTCGCTGCTTAATTTTTCTAACAAGGGTGATGCCAAACAGTCTTCTTCAAAGAAGCAAAGGTAAACCTGTTGTTTTAATAATCAAGAAAATGTTCACTGTTTTGAGATGGGAGCATGATCTAATATGGTCTGGGGGATTCCTGTACTCTGAAATTTTGAATGCGTAATTGTAAGCCAACGTTCAGGCAGGTAAGAATCAATTTTTAAAGTTTGCAAAAAAAAAAAATGCACACATTTCTGACGCTGCAGGATAAATGGTCAAAATAAAACCTGGAAAGGAAAGTAATACTTCACTAAGGTGCAATAAATTGATGGTTTTGCTACTAATTTCTATCACATACGTCTAACACAAAAGAAATGTTGGTAATGAATAACATACACTGGGTGAATGAACTCAATATAGTAGATTGAAGTTTTCTTTAGTCACAGTTTCTTATGAATATTGGTTTCAAAACAAACATAAGGCCTTAACTTTTTACTGTTTTAGAACTGTCACTTCCTTAATGTTCAGACATCTAGTTAAGTCCTCCAGATAAAGAAGACATGCATATCTATGGCTTTTTGTAAACCTTTATAGTGATCTACGACTATAAGAAAACATTTTGCTTCTGTGACAATATGTGTTAATTCATCCAATATACTTACAGATAATGGAGCCTGTGATAGTTAATTGTATTCACATATTTCACCTCAATACCTTAGTTACCTGGATTATTTATAAGAACCAAAACTCAGTGATTAAACAGAATTAAAAATTCTAAAACTTTATGGTGAAAATAAATTCTGAGAGAAATTGTTATTTATTTTATTTTGTTTTATTTTATTATTTCTTTTTGAGTCCAGTCTCACTCTTTTGCCCTGGGTAGAGTGCTACAGAATCTTGGAGGCTCACAGCAACCTCAAATTACTGGGTTCAAGCAATCCTTATGCTTGAACAAATAGTTTCCCAAATAGCTGGGACTACAGATGCCTGCCATGACACTCAGCTAGTTTTCCCATTTTTAGTAGAGATGGAGGTCTCACTGTGCTCAGGCTGGTCTTGCACTCCTGAGCACAGCTGATATACCCACCTTGGCCTCCAAGACTGCTGGGATTACAGGCATGAGCCACTGCTCCTAGCCACTCTGAGAAAAATTAAAGAAGACCTACACAATAGAAAGATGTGAGATGTTTATGTCAAAAGACTCAATGTTGAAGAAATGTAAATTTTCCTCTAATATATCTTTAGGCTTAATAAAATCTATATCAAAATTCCAAAAGACTTTCTTATAGAAATTAAGAAGATGACTCTAATATTGTCATGAAATTGCAAAAGATGCATAATAGTAAAAAAGGACATTGCAAAAGAACGAGTTTGGAAATCTACCACTATTTGATTCTATGACTCAACTTAGAACTTCAGTAACAAGACAGTGTGAGATTGTTGTAAAGACAGACAAATAAGAGAACAGAATGAGAATGGGTAAACAAACTCATCAAATATAGACAGCTGACTTTGGACCAAGTTAAAAAGGTAATTCCATGGAGAAAGAAAAGGTTTATGAGAAAGGATGCTGGAACAATAGGATTTATGTGAGGGAAAAATACACCACTTGGGTCCAGCTAATATACAAAAACTGAATCAAATGGATCGTAGGCCTCAATGTACAACCTAGAAGTATAACACCTGAAGAACAAAGTACAAGTAAAAAGACTTGTAAACTAACTGTATCCATATCTCAAAAATATTGTTAAAATGGAAAAAAAATCACATAGACTTTCAGAAAGTATTTGCAAATCATATATTAGGTAAAAAGGATTGTATGCACAAAATACAAAGAGCTCTGAGAACTCCATAATAACAACACTATTTACAAATGGGTAAAAGATTTGAACACTCAACCAAAGAAGAAGCAGGGATGGCAAATGAGAACTGGAAGTGATGCTCAACTTTATTAGTCATCCCATTGATATTTGTTACTCTTTGGCTTCCCCCATTTTTCTAGTGGAATTCTCATCAGTTGAAAGCAGGGAAGCTGGTATATGTCTGCATTTGAGTTGCAATTTGTATGAGAAGGACAGCTTTGAAGTTGACCCCAGAAAAAAATCTGGATCTTTGGCTACATTAAAATTATGTTTTAATTAGCTCAGACAAAATCATAATAATCAAGGTAGGTCCTCAGAACAATAAATTATATATATGTAATGTATATATACATTAATAGAGGCATGGAGTATAATTTCAGTTGTTAAAAGAACTGCATTTAGTGGGTGTTTATCACAGACTGTGATGACCTGTGGGACAATCTGTCTGAATCCACAGTGCCCAATACAAAAGTTTCACTTCATCCTCAACATGTGCTCTTAGGGGAATTTCAGTTTTCCACTCCTTCCTCTTCTGGCAAAGCACGCAGTTATATCATTGGTTGACTCTCATGTTGAAAGCAAATTTATATAAACCACATTTTTCTGAGCTTGGGAAATGAAGCTTACAAAAGGAATCACTGTGCAACAAATTGCTACCTTTGTTATTGGCATTCCTATGCCATTGTAGTTTTTGTGCTTTAGAAAGCCTAACACTTTTAAAGGATCCTCACAATTTCTTTCAGGATATGGGTAAAATAAAAATCTATAATATTCATTGTCTTTCATATTGAAAGTTAAAAATGCTGTTTAACTTATAATAACTTCAGATTGGATTCATAAAGTGCCAAAACAGGTGAGCAATGGAAGCCAGTTGTAAATTTTCTGTTTATTTTATTTGCATGACTTAATCTGGATAAACAAAATAGTTATAAGACTGATTTTTCCTCTCTAACAATATTTTTTATCTTATTAATCTAACTACAATGAATTTATTATCTAAGTTCTAGTGAAATGAAAAGGTAAATAACTGAAAACTAGGTTTAAAATTTTCTGTGAGAATGAATCTTAAATAAGCAATCTCTCTAATAATTAAATGTAAAACCCCATTGTGTTGAATTAAATATATGTCCTGAAACTTTTAAGGTAAGTCACTTATATGTTAGCTCCTATATCCTTTAACCTACTTCTGATAGTGATTTAATTTAGTGCTATATATTTGTAAAAATATTACTAATATGCACATATATGTATGTCAAAGGAAATATGCAGAAAATATATGTCTAATGATCAGTTTATTATTTCATAAGTTCTGGTGTTTGTGACTTTGTAAGCACCTACACACAAATTTGAATATTTTCAAATATGTAGTGACTTAGGATTACATAAATGCAAGCTATATAAAATAAAAATACATTTAACAACTAGAATTGTTGACTTTGCCATTTATATAACTTGTATCTGGTTCAAGTCTTTGACTGTAAGTATGCTAAAAAAGAACTGATCCACAAAAGAAATTTCTCTAGTAGTAAATTCCGTAAGATTCCTACAGGAAGTCAACTCAACTGTAATCATTCTAAAAACAGAGATAAATTAACTTTTAAATATGCAAAGAAGTTTCAAGCTGTGCTAGTACCTACAATGCAAAGTATGCAAAGCTCTCTTTTCATCAAAAACAAAAAGATTGTAAACTCTGAATTTTGAATAACAGAAAAAAAAGAAAAATCCATCTTTTAATAAGTCCTAGGGTTAAGACAAACATTTACCAGCCCAAGCCTAGGACTTTGCCCATTATTAGTCGTCAGTCTTTCTCTAATATCCTCTATTCCAGCCTTTGGTTCATCTTTTTGACACTGATCCATAGATGCATTTATTATTTTCCACCTATTTTTCTTCTTCCTCTTTGTTCTCTTTTCACCCATCCAAGTTGCTCTTTCCATCTCTGTCCCCTTTCCCCTCTCCATACCTTCAAATCTTTTCTCAAACATTGTATAGAAAAACCTACATTTGGCTGTGGTGCAGACACCTGTCAACTGTACTCCTTATTTTATAGGGTGCTCCATTTTATTTCATTTACCATTAAGTCCCTTGTTACCCAGTGAATTCTCATTATTCTCTGACCATAATTCTATCACAAAATGGAAACTGCTCTCTGAAAGGTTCTGAACATTTCCTGATGCAGAGGATCTCTGTTCACTCCTTATTCCACTACAGAATACATTTTGGCATGTGGCCTGTCCCTCACTTTGTGTTTCTTGAACTCAGCTTTTCCACCTCCCTCCTGCTTCTCTGACCACTCTGCGTGGTATCCTTTCCTGGTCTCTTTCTAGTCTTTCATTTTTTTGAGGCATGGCCTCAGTTGCAATAGGAAATGAGAGGATTGAATGGGGATGTTCTCTCCCACAGAAAAGTTGCTAAGGTTTGAAGAATGAGCTGGGAAAATGGACTGTAAAAGAAGGAAGCAGGACATGTAGTCACCACCAAGAACTGTGTTCAGCATTAACTCAGCGAAAGCTGCTGCTGCTCCTGCTGACTTCAGATGCCCTGACAGTGTCAGTGTCATTGTGATGGATGCAGGATCCTTACTGCTACCCTGCTGTTTTTGTCACCAAAATTCTCTTCTGACCTTGTAACTGTCTCTCTCTGTTTCTCTCCCTATTGGAGAACTCTGACAGGGCAAACATACATCAGGTACCCTTACTCAAGGTGCAAGGTTGATGGGGAAATGTCCTTCCAGCTTTGTTGACTTCCAGACTGAATGGTAGTCTCTGCTCACCTTCAAGAATCGTGTGGTGGAAAAGGGGATCAGATGTTGTCATCTCATCAATGACATATGCAGTAACCCCCCCTTACTAGCAGGGCATGTCTTCCATGGCCCCCAGTGGATGCCTAAAATGTCAAGCGGAACTGAACCCTATCTCTTCTGCTCTATGCTTTTCTTTTACATATTTACTACATGTCATAAAATGTAATTTATAAATTGGTCACAGTAAGGGACCAATAATAATAATTAATAATAAAATCCAACAATTATAACAATGTAGTATAATAAAAGTTATGTCAATGTGACCTTTCCTTCTGTGTCTCAAAATGTCTTATTGCATCTGACATTTTTGGACTGCAGTTGGTCACAAGTAACTAAAACCATGGAAAGCAAAACCACACAAAAGTCAGGACTGCTGTGCTGATGTTTTCACCTCTCTGACATAAGGTCCTCAAGGGTCCATCTTCCTCTTCTTCCCTTTCTTTTGTAAACTATCTAATGGATACTTCATCTGGATACTTATGCTATAACTACCCCCATGACTCCAAAGACATTTTTATTAATACTTAACAGACTTGTGCTACTAAGTACATGTCATATGAATACTCAGACCCTCCTCCTCTGTTCTACTAATGCAAGTAAGTTCTCAATTTTCATATTTAATGAACGTCTACCCAGTTTCCAAGTGACACAACTCTCCTTCACTAATCATCCCCTCCACAACCAATATGCCACCAGTCCTGGTGATTCTGTTTCTTGTGTCTCTTTGTTCTCATCACTTCCAAAGCCCTGTTACTCACAAGGCTAAGTAATTAGACTCCTGAAGT
This sequence comes from Galagoides demidoff, assembly GCA_963574575.1. Classification (NCBI taxonomy): domain Eukaryota; kingdom Metazoa; phylum Chordata; class Mammalia; order Primates; family Galagidae; genus Galagoides; species Galagoides demidoff. The sequence continues at coordinate 10,737 of CAUYQV010187672.1, forward strand.
CTAATCACTTCACACGCATTCATGTCCTTTGAGGAGCATTTTCATCATGAAGATTCCTGGGCCTCATTCTTGCACTGCTCTCAGTGTCCCTACACTGTGACCTCATAATCTGTATTTCTCACAAGCTCCTCAGACAATTGCTATGTGGCATCTATTTGGGGAACTCCTAGAAAACAGCAGCAGTTCCCTGATTAGCGCTCCTGACTCCAGTTGCCCCTACTTGCAGCGTGTTTTCTACACACTAAATATTTAACTAAAACATACTTCACAATTTGAAAAGTTTTTAGTGCATGCCTATAGCTTGAGAATTAAAGTTCAGGATCCTTAATATAGTACTTATTTCCTTTATTAATTGTGGTCCTTTTAATGCCTTTTCTTTTGGCATTGAAGTCATGACTCAGAAACATGATTTTTTTTTTTTTTGACCACCCTCAGTGGTGTCTTCAAAAATTTAGCACCTGGTCAGGATGCCTCTCCTTTATCTGAATCTGTTAAATCCTGCACGTTTTGAATGGAGACTCATTGTGCTTTCCTTCCTTTAGTTACCTTCAGTTTAGAAGTAATGAATAACAGCCAATCTGATAAGAGTTTGGTTTTATTTCAACTCCTTTCTCCCAAATTCAATATATAGTAATTACTCAGTGAATATTTATATTTATGTTTATTTACTGCATTTTATTTCAGAGGACACCACACAAGGACATGGAAAAGGAAAATGCAACACTGCTGACAGAGTTTGTTCTCACAGGACTTACACACCAACCAGTGTGGAAAACCCCCCTGTTCCTTATATTCTTGGTGATATATCTCGTCACTGTCACCGGGAACCTCGGTCTGATGGCTCTCATCTGGAATGACCCTCACCTTCACATCCCCATGTACTTTTTCCTCGGGAATTTAGCCTTTGTGGACACTTGGATCTCTTCCACCGTGACCCCCAATATGCTGCTCAACTTCTTAGCTAAGAGTCAGATGATGTCTTTCTCTGAGTGCAAGATCCAGTTTTTTTCCTTTGCAGTCACTGCAACCACAGAATGTTTTCTCTTGGCAACAATGGCGTATGATCGCTATGTAGCCATATGCAAACCTTTACTCTACCCAGTGATTATGAACAATGCACTGTGCATCCGGCTAGTAGTCTTGTCCTTTGTCGGTGGCTTTCTTCATGCCATAATTCATGTGGGTTTTTTATTCAGATTAACTTTCTGTCACTCCAACAGAATACATCACTTCTACTGTGATATCATCCCATTGTATAAAATTTCCTC
>CAUYQV010187674.1:0-23757 GCA_963574575.1 Galagoides demidoff
GTCAGCTATACAGCAAGTTCCATTTTTCTTCACGAGGATATTTTTACTTTTCAGGTCTCGGTGGGCAATTGCTGGTTTGCCTTGAGTACTAAAGATTTCGGTATGTAAGTGACACAAGCCACTGACCGAAGAGTAGGCTAATTTCAGCATTGATTTAGTGTCCAGGGTGGTGGATTTCAGATAATCATAAAGGGAACCATTTTCATGATAGTCTGTGATTAGGTACAACTGGGTCCAGGACCCTGTCCCTTTGATATCTGCAGCAATGAACCCTGAAAGGAAACAAGACAAAAAGGGTTGGTGGTGTTTTCTGAATAATATCTGGAATAATTCATATTCTCAAAAATCATTCTTTCCCACAGGTGTCTTCTGTTGAGCAGATTACCCCATTTTCTGACTGTGGCTCTGATGGTATTAAATTATTGGTGCCAATCAGAGACAAGCAAAATCATAAGGGTAGAGAAAGATTAAGAGTGTGCAGCTGAAGGCCTGCTCTCGTTCTGACCAGTAGTTGATGTCGATGTTACTTTATGGTCATTAGCTACATACAAGACACTGTTTACAAAACAGGGGCTTAAGGCCTACACCCCACACTCTTACTCTCTTTCTACTTGAACAACTGAGACAGATCATTCCTAAATTGAAAATATATATAAAAAAAAATCAATTGTCAAGATAAACTCTTGATATAAATAAAGCCTGCAGATAAAATTCCTACAAACTACTCCCAACATTTACACTAAAATATACTCTTTCAAATCCCTAAGAAACCCTAAAAAATTCCAATATTACATTTGCATTTCCTGTTCCTTGAGAAAAAAATATTTGTGAGTATTCCATTTCCAGTCCACCATTCATTCGCAGAAGTGCCTTAGTCATTCCTCCTGTGAGGTCTCCCACTAGAAACTTATGACGTTCTTGGGCCCAGGCCAGGAAGAAAAACGTCAATACACTTCATAAAGGGTCTAGACAGATGAGTTAGCATGCAGATGTTAACAGAGAGACGGAGGAAAGCTAAGTAACCCTGAACGTTGCAATACAGACTTTTACTCACCCAAAATGTTTTCATGCCTCATCAACACTGTCTGATATATTTCTGTCTCTCTGAACCAGCTGGCTTCCTCTGTGGTGAAGAACACTTTCACAGCTACCTTTTCGCCACGCCACTTTCCCATCCAAACTTCCCCATAGCGACCTTTTCCAATCTGTTTCACCATCTGAATCTGCTTAGCTATAGTCCTTTGGACCTGTTAAATCCCAAAACACACTGTTAGTATATTCCCAGCACTACAGATTTGTTTAACTTTTTTCCTACAGAGAAAGAAACAATTACTGCATTTAAAATATATTTAGCCAGTACTTTTCTTTATATAGACAAGTTAATTATATTTATTTATTAATTTATGCTGTGCTCTTTTAGACATATTTAAGGTCATATTTGAAGACATATTTAAGATCTGAATTTTTGAAATATTGCTTCTAAATTACTAAATATTTCATTTTACCAATTATAATTTTCATAGCGAAAAAGAAATGAATGAGTTCAAGGAAATTGATAGACTACTTTCATTCCGCTGCTGTAATGGCATACTAGATACTCTGAAGGCACTCTTACCATCATACACCTGATCATATATAAAATATATCAGAGCAATGAAATGTATGGATAGGCACACAAGGAAATAAAGGAAATCTCCAAGCAGGAAGGGAGGGAGGGAGAGAAGAAAGGATTTGAGACCAAAGCAAGGAACAGTAAGCATTATGCATATCCAAAATAGCCAGGGTGCAGTCTAAGCAAAGAAAAATACCAATATTGGGGTCTAGAGTCTTTGACCCCTTAAAATTACAGGAATTGAACCTAGGGCTGCAGCATTCAGCTGGGACCATCAAATGGTCCTAAAATTGCCCTAGGTTGTTGGTAGCACATATTGGCTCTCAAATGCAAACCTTCTCTTGAGGAAGTCATTGACCCTATACTTTTCATTCAATACCTATGCCAGGCCAGTAATACAACTTGATCAAAAAAAAAAAAAATCAAAGAAAGGTCACGTGGTTTGCCAACACATAACTTGATCAAAAAATCAAAGAAATACATGGATAAAAGAAATAAAGGAAATCTCTAAGAAGTAGGGGATTAGTGGGAGGAGAAAAGGGAACAAAGAAAAGAAGGGAGAACAGAGGGAGAATAAGAGAAAATCTCACAGAAAAATAAAAATCGTATAACAAAGAGAGGCAGCCAACATAAATGAGCGTCAACAGAAACCACCCCAAAGATTTGACGACTTCAGATTACATATTGGAATTTGCAGATATAGAATGTCAAGTAACTATATATGAAATTGGTAAAGAAATAGGAGGTGGAATAAAAAGTTAGCAAGGAAAAATTATTGAAAAATACACTTTTTAGGTGGAACAGTTAATTGTCAAAATCAAAAATGCAAAATAGAAAGGCAAAACAGCAGACTAAAGAGAACAGTTAATGAGTAAACGAGAGAAAGTAGCAAATTGGAGATGAGGTTTTTTTTTAACCAAGCTATAAAAGCACTCTGAAGACACAAAGAGTGCAGTCGAGACAGAGCGAAGGGAAATATGAGTTAACTGGCAAGGAGGTTAAACCTCCTATCACATAATCTTCATCCCATCTGCGCTTAATGTATTTTAATACTGCCACTAAATTCTAACATCAATAGTCCCTAAGGATGAAAGAGGGAAGTATCTGCTAAAACTGCACAATTTAGAACACAAACACAAAGAGAATTCTCATGAGATCTGATCAAAAAATTAGAAGGTGCTTTTTGTAGAGGTCTGTGTTACATCAGATAAAAACTTAAAAGTGTTTCTCTTTGTACTTCTAAGAACCCTGCAATTACATCCAACCAATCCAGATAATCCACAACCATCTCCTAATCTCCCAGTCAGCCGATCAACAACCTTCATGCCCCTTCTCCAGGTAATGTAAGAGAGCTAAAGGACTGGGACATGGGCATTTGGGGGGCACTTTTCTGCCTACCACAGATATCTATGAACCAGGATGGGGTCTGTTTTTCACAATGGATGATTTTATCCATTACAGAGGCAATGCTATTCATTGCTGGAAGCATCACAGGCACTAAGGTCAGATTAAAAGCATTTGGGGAAAAGAGTCTTTTTTCTCTGTTGCGGATCTGCCACAAAGTCACTGAAGCCTGGTGGGGATGAGCAAGCGAGCATATGTGCAGCCCAGCCCTCCTTCCTTCCCAGCCAGACATGCTGAGAGGTGGCCGGTCGCACCCTGCACTTCTGCTTCTAGATGAGGACACCACAAGCACCAAGCAGCTGGGAGCCAAACACTCAGGCGATTGAATTACTCGCTTGAAACTGCCCACATTTATTAAAGAAATATTACAGCATTTCTGTATAGATGTTACAAAGCATTCTTCATGTAAGTCTGTGGAATATTTCCTAACATAAACAGCTGTGCGCCTACTTCTTTTCTAGTCACGCTATCTATCTTATAATTCAATATAAGTACTGACAGAATCAGCAATGCTGGACAGAATAGGAATAATGATCTCAAAGATAGAAAGTGTTACTAGGAAGCAAGATGGCCAAACAGAACCCTCTAGCGATCGTCCCTCCTCATAAACACCAGTTTCAACAACTATCCAGGCAAGCACCTACAGAAGGAACCAAAAATCAGGTGAGTGATCATATGGTCTGGTTTTAATAATATATCAAAGAAAGAGGTGCTGAAGAGGGCAGAAAAGACAATCTTGCACTGCCTACGGCACCACTCTCCCAGGCTCCTGGCAGCGCTGTGCCAGTGCACCAAGCAGGGAGAGAATCTGTGTGCCCAGGTGAGGGAGAGTGAAGTGAAGATGCAACTCTGCGTCGAAACCCAGGGCCTCCCTGGCACAGGGGCACACAGTACAGGGCAGAATTCCATCAGTGCCCACGGAGGGAACATTAGACCAGCTCGGCCACCCTAAAACCTGAGTTTTACCTAGCCATACCGCTGAGCAAAAGCAGCCTGGGAACTGGACTAAATTTGTAAGGCAGTCAACCAAAAAAGACTACAGTCCTTGGGCAATTACTGTGGCTGCGTTGGCTCAGAGCCCGTGGACTTGGGGTACACATGACCGAGTGAAAAACTAGCAGTGGCAACCAAGGCTTTGCCTGTGCCCCTCAACTCCAGGGAACACAGCTCAGGGAGAGTCTTCTTCCACTTGGGAAAAGGAAAGGGAAGGAATTCAGATGACTTTGCTTTGTAAATTGGGTACCAGTTCAGCCACAGTGAAAATCAAAGTCCCAAGCAAACCACTGAAGCCTGACTCCAAGCCTTAGTTCCTGGAAGGCATTTCTGGATCCACCCTGGGCCAGAAGGAAATATGCTTCCCTGAAGGAAAGACCCCATCACACCAGGATTTACCATCTGCTGACTTGAGGGCCCCAGGGCTTTGAATAAACATCAGAGGTAGCCAAGCCACAGCCACCATAGGCTTTGGGTGAGACTAGGCTGGCTTTAGGTGTGACCTAGTGCCAATGGCCATAAAGGACTGCCCATATCCTCCCCCTACTCCAGCAGCCCAGCACAGAGTTTGAGAAAAGATTGTGAGAGACTGAGCCTGGTAACCCAGGAAATTCTCTGGTATCTTACTCAGGACCACCAAGGCAGTACTACCAGGAGTCTTAAGAGTCACAGCATTCCTGGGTTTCAGAACCCGCAGTGCTGATGCAGCTGCAGTAACCAAGATCACACTGCTCGGTTCCCCTTGAGTATCGGGAAAGCCTTCTCGAGAAGCACAGTTCCAACAAGTCCAGACTGCGCAGATTAAAGTATCTAAATCTTCAATGCTCAGACATCAGTGAACGTCTATGAGTGTCATGAACATCAGAAATATGTGACTCATCAAACAAACTAAGTAAGTTACCAGTGACCCATCATGGGATGATGGAGCTATGTGACCTTTCAGACAAAGAACTCAAAACAGCTGTCCTGAAAAACTGAAATCATACTAATTATTTTCTCAGACGACAATGGAATACAATCGGAAATCAATAACAAGAGGAACACTGAAAAATATCCAAACACACAGATATATGTGTATCAACAATATTCCCCAGAATGACGAGGCCAATGAAGAGATGAAGAAGAAAACTTATAAATGCCTGGAAATAAATGAAAATGAAAAGACAAAACCTACGGGACGCAGCAAGTTTATAGCAGTATTATGTGTCCACATTTTAAAAAAGTAAAAAAGCTTCAAGTAAACAACCTAACAATATATCCCAAAGAACCAAAAAACAAACAAACAAACAAACAAAAAACAAAATTAGTTTTAAATTAGAAAATAATAAATACCAGATAATATCAGAATATCGATAAATTAAATTGAAACCAAAAATAAACAAATGTTTAAAAATAAAAGTTAATTGTCCAAAAAGATAAACGAATTGACACACCACTAGCCAGATTAAGAAAAAAAGAGAGAAGACCCAAATAAATAAAATCAGAGATGAAAAGCAGCAAACTTTGAATCCTGCAGAAATCCAAAGGCTCATGAGAGAATGCTGAGCACCTAGATGCCAACAATGGGTAAAGGCGGTGGAAATGGGTAAATTCCTGGACACACACAACATGCCAAGATTGAATCAGGAAGAAAACCAAAACCTGAATAAACCAATAACAAGTAATGAGATGGAAGCAGTAATTAAACATCTGTCATCAGAGAAAAGCCCAGGTCATGACTGCACTGCTGAATTCTACCAAGCATTCAAAGAATGAACACCAATTCTACCTGAACTATTCCAAAAAAATCAAGGCAGAGTGAATACCCCAAACTCATTCTGCGACCACCCTGATACGAAAACCAGACAAAGATAACAACAAAAAAGAAAACTATAAGCCAATACCTGTGATGAACATAGATGTAAAAATCCTCAACAAAATACTCCTAGCAAACTGAATTCAACAGCACATTAAAAGGATTATTCATGATGATTATGCTGTTTACTGCAGTACAATTCACAATCGCAAAGACGTGGAACCAACCCAAGTGCCCAGCAACACGAGCGCATTAATAAAATGTCGTGTATGTATACCATGGAATGCTACTCAACTATAAAAAATGATGAACGAAATGCCTTTTGTAACAAGCTGGATGGAACTGGAGACCATTCTTCTAAGTGAAGTTTCACAAAAATGGAAAAGCAAACTCCACATGTGCTCACTATTAAACTGGAACTCATGGATCAACACCCATGCGCATATTTGGTAGCAAAACTCAAGGGGAAGGAGGCAGGTGGGAGGGGGAAAGGGCTAACTCCACACCTAATGCACACCTGTGGGTGAGGGGCACACTTACAACTTTGACTCAAACTGTACAAAAGCAGTTCATGTAAGCAAAACATAGGTACCTCCGTAACATTCTGCCAAAACAAGTATCATGATCAACGGGATTCCTCCGAGGACTGCAAGAACGTTTTGATACACACAAATCAATGTGATACGTGACATCAACAGAACAAAGGCCCCAAACCATATGATCATCTCCATTAATGCTGAAAATCATTTGATGAAACTTAACATCTCTTCATGATAAAAACTCTTAAAAACGTGGGGATAGCAGTGACTTACCCCAACATGATATAAGCTGTATATGACAGACTCATAGCTAGAATCACAGTGAATGGAAAACACTGAGAGCCTTTTCTCTAAGATTTAGAACAAAGCAAGGATGCCTACTTTCAGCACTATTATTCAACAGAGTACTGGAAATTCCAGCCAGAGCAGTCAGACAAGAGAAAGAAATAAAAGACATCCAAACTGGAAAGGAGGAAGTGGAATTATCCTTGTTTTCAGACAATATAACCTTCTATCTAGAGAAATCTAAAGACTCCACAAAAAAAACTATTAGAACTGATAATTCAGTAAAGTCACAGGATACAAAATAAACATACAAATATCAGTAGCATTTCTCTCATCCAAGTACTAACCAGGCCCGACCCTGCATAGCTCTGAGATGAAATTGTGTGTGTTCAGAGTACTATGGCTATAGACTAAAAATCAGTAGCATTTTTATATGCCAACAGTAAGCAATCTGAAAAAGAAACCACACAAGTAATTCCATTTACAATAGCTACAAAGAAAAGAAAGTACCTAGCAATAAACTTAACAAAGAATTGAAAGACTTCTATGAAGAAAACTATAAAATATTGTTTAAAGACACGAAATAGGACACAACAAAATGGGGAGTCATTCGAGGTGCATGTATTGAAATCAATATTGTTAAACTGTCTGCACTCCCCAAAGCAAGCTACAGATTCAGCGCAATCCTCATTCAAAATACCAATGTCATTCTTCAGAGAAACAGAAGAAAAATCCTAAAATTTATACAGAACTACAAAAGTTTCAGAATAGCCAGAGCCATCTTGAGCATAAAAAACAAAACTAGAGGAATCAATCACATTATCTAACTTCAAATTGTGCTACAGAGCTATGGTAACCAAAACAGCCCGGTACTGGCATCAAAACAGACAACCAGACCAATGGAACAGAAGAGAGAACCTAGAAACACAATCCACACATCTACAGTGAACTGATCTTTGACAACAGTGCCAAGAACGTACACTGAGGAAAGGACATCCTCTTCAACAAATGGTGCTGGGAACCTGGACGTCCACATGCAGCAGAATAAAACTAGTTGACCCTTAACTCTCCCCACGCACTAAAATCAAGTCAAAATGGATTAAAGACACTCGAAAACACAGAGCTGTAAAAAACACTCTGTACTCTGTACTGTATCCCTGAATTAGCCACACACACATACACACACACACCCCCCTCTACACACAAACATATGGATAAAATACTTTGTTTAATAAGGCTAAACTAATAATATACGTGGGAACAACTTTTCAGAAAAGATTCATCACTTAGGAAGCGTCAAAGGTTTCAAGTAAACAACATAGTCAAAGTCAGAATCAGACCATGAAGATTAGGAAAATCAATCTTAGGAGTTTATTAATAAAAAGATTTCTCAATTTTCACATTTCTCAAAAATATAAAAACATTTCTAATTAAATAACTGTTTCCACGCTGAATCACAATCTTTCCACATGGTCCATCAGAGACCCACTTCTCTCATAAAAGCAAGTGCCTTAGATTTCACATACAAGGTTACAACCATTTAAACTGAACACAAACTTTCTGGCCACCCTGTAAATCAGGGGTTCTCAACCTTTCTAATGCAGTGACCCTTTAATACAGTTCCTCATGTTGTGGTGACCCCCAACCATAAAATTACTTTCGTTGCTACTTCATAACTGTAATTTTGCTACTGTTATGAACTGTAGTGTAAATATATGATATGCAGGAGACCCCCAAAGGGGTCGCAACCCACAGGTTGAGAACCGCTGCTCTAACTTCTTTTCAAAGTTGACAGTGCTGACTGACCATCAGAAAACTAAACCTCTCCTGAATGGAAAAGCAAGGACTTCACCCTGAAACATAAGCCCCACAGCTGAAACACAGCCTTCTCCCTTTGTGGAGGTACTCAGATCCCATTTGGTTGCAATACTTTTGCTTTCAAAAGCCAGGCCAGAGAGCAGTAATGCTATCCTTATGGAAACAGAGGGAAGACGGTCCCATGTTTAGTGTTTTCTAATCTGCTCTTTATCAGAATGTCTGAAGGTCTGGATTGTAACCATATACTGACATTGAAAAACAATCACCTTACCCTCAATATGTCAAAATGTTATCGGGAGGCCCTGCGTCTGAGATCTGATGTCGAACTGGCTGCACAGAGCTTTCTCCTTGTCCACCACCCTATCTATTTCAGTAAAATGAAACCCTGTATTTATTGACATTTCCTTTCAGAACATATTTCTCTTAAATTCAAGGTATGTTCTTCTCATACCAGCAGAGGGAGGCCTGATCCACTTCCCGAGCTTTGAGACTGCTCAATTAAGTCTCTCAGGGATTCTCCCGGAGGAATGTACGTTTCATCCTGTTCTAACCCAATGCTGTACCGAGGTCTGGTTTCTTGTCTTTTATACCTAAAGATAGACAGATGAAGAAAATTTAAGAAATGCAATGATAGGAGTGAAACATTGCAGCCAAAGCAGTCATCATAACAGGACTGATTTTAGCAGGTAAATACAACACAAGATTAACTGCTTTGTATCTGTTGCCCTTACTTAGGGTTTCCAAAATGCAAATCATTATTATTTTGCTAACCAATTTTTTTAAATAAACTACATGATTAGTCTGAACCATCTACAATTTTTCTTTTCCATTGCTTATGACTACATATATCCAAGCCTACCACACTTCTTCAGTGTTTCTAAACACTTCTAGGACTCACTCCCTAACTTTTTTGGTTTATAACAACATTATAGCTAACTCTCTCATGTAAGGCAATGTATAAAGCAAAAACAGATGAATAAGATTAAGTTTTACAAACTTGGTTAATAACAACTACGTCTTCGTTTAGAAATGAATTTATTTGAACCAATGAGCCTATTATTCATTTACAAAGTTTCACAAATGAACTTGTAATTGCTCAAAAGGCAAATGAGGTCCTTGATAGTTCTCAAACCAGAAAATAAGTTCTTACTTAACTTTAAATACTTAAAGTTATCATACTTAACTTTAAATAAAAGCTGAACTTGCTTTAGTAATTAATCTATAAATTATAATTAAAATATTTTAATACCAAGAGGAAATTTTAGCTCTAGAAATATGGAATTACTTGGGCCACTCTAACGTCAACATGTCATTTTCTCTGCTCAGAATCAAACCTAAGTAGCAGCTAGTCACTGAATTCCCTAACTATCCTAGTTTCCCTAGGGATGAAATATTTATCTGGGTAGTTATGATGTGCGAAGCAGAAATGAGATAGGTATCTATTTATAACTTTGCTGGGACAAATATTTATCAGCAGTAACAGATATTTTCAGTTAAATATAAGATCTAATTAGGTCAAAGAAACCTGCAGTAAGAAGCATCAACAGACAAAAGTGGTAAATATTAATATAAGGAAGATACCATGAACGCAAAACTCTGTATCTACATGCTGGAAACTTACCTGAAATAACAGAATAGAATGATAAGGACCAAGAGCAAACTACAGACAGTCACAGATATAAGTAAAGCCTTGTGGTGTATAGGTCCATCAACGAAATCTGAAATTAAAAAGGAAGACAGCTAAAAGGTGAAGAATATTTTCACTTAAAAATGAGGATACCTTTCCTCCCCTGAAGTGCTTGCTAACCATCCACACAAGATATGAAATACCCATTTAACAAGCCAATTCATCAGGAAAAAAAAAGAAAAAATATATATATATACTCAAAATTAAACAAGGTTGACCAGAGTTAGTCACCCCTCCTCTAGGCACTTATTTCAGGAGCACGCATTTCCTATAAAGGTCCAGGCTAACACAGGATAAAACCACAGAAAGAACATGAACCAATGTCAATGGACTTGTGCGCCTAAAATAGTAGCCAGTACCTAAGCTTTATTCCCATCCAGTTGATGGGTTCACAGGTTCTTTTCATGTGGTCGTGAATTTGAATAAGTGAATCTGTAATTCATTGTATATAAAATACAAAGTCTTTTTTTTTTTTTTTTGAGACAGAGTCTCATTTTGTCACCCTCAGTAGAGTGCTATGGCATCACAGCTCACAGCAACCTCCAACTCCTGGGCTCAAGCAATTCTCTAGCCTCAGCCTCCCAAGCAGCTGGGACTATAGGTGCCTGCCACAATGCCCAGCTATTTTTTTGGTTGTAGTTGTCATTGTTCTTTGGCAGGCCAGGGCTGGGTTTGAACCCGCCAGCTCTGGTATATATGGCTGGCACCCTAGTCACTAAGCTACAGGCTCCGAGTCTATAAGGTCATTTTTTGATGGATACGAAAGGACTACTCAAATATTGCCAGATACAGAATATATAGATATGAATCACTTAAAGGTGTCCTTAATTTTTTATAATGAAATATTTTCAAAGAATGTATATTTTGTAGCCAAACATATGTTTTCGATAGAACAAATTATTGAACATTATTCCTTTTGTTTTAACTTTAGTTCTTGAAAAACTAGATTTGCTTAGAGCATGATTTTGCAAACTTTATATGAGTAAGAATGACTTAGCTTTATACAAATGTACACATACTGACTTTAACCCCAGAGATTTTTTTTCAAAATAGTTTATGTTTAAATAATCATTTCTGGTGATTGTTAAGCAGATGATCTCTGGGATATATTTTGAGAAAACGGACTTAAACCAGGCACACTTATATAGTAACAGAATTAGCACTGTTCTTAGGGTACCATGAATTTTTGAGAAAGTAATTACTATTATTTAATTTTAAAAGGTAGTATTATAATTAAGACTATGGTTACTATGGAGAAGAGGTTTTCCAACTACACTGTATACCTCTAACTATTAATATATGGCCACCTAAACATGTTAGCCGGAGACCTTATCCCACCCAATGTAACTTTCTTCATCCAAAAGTAGTATACAAGTACTTCATGTTTCATGAAGAAAAACTAACAAGGACCAATTAAAGAGAGTAAGATGAACAAAATCCCTACCTCCTCATTAATCAGGAAACACTACTGCTAACAGTTTAGAATATGCCACTGCAGTAAACCTCGATGAATAAAGCAAGCTCATAAGCAAGATATTTCACAAAAGGCACTATAATACATACTGCTTTACAACTAGATTGTTTTCAACAAATGAAATGCAAACCTTTTTCCAAAACCAATTTTTTGCAAGGTGATTTTTAACTTTTTAAAAAACTACTTAATTTTTTAAGTATTAAAAATAATTACTAATTACTAAGTACTAAAAATAATTACTAATAATTAAGTAATTAAAATTTAATTTAATTTTTTAATTCTAATTGACATATAATTTTACCAATTTATAGGTTACATGGTGATGGTTTTTTGTTTTTGTTTTGTTTTGTTTTGAAACAGAGTCTCACTATGTTGCCCTCAGTAGAGTGCTGTAGCATCACAGCTCACAGCAACCTCAAACTCATGGGCTTATGTGATTCTCTTGCCTCAGCCTCCCAAGTAGCTGAGACTACGGGTACCCACAACAACACCCAGCTATTTTTTGTTGCAGTTGTCACTGTTGTTTAGCTGGCCCAGCCTGGGTTCAAAACTGCCAGCCTCAGTGTATGTGGCTGGCATTATAACCACTGTGCTACAGACACTGAGCCCATAGTGCTATTTTGATACACACAAGGCATACTGATTGGATCGGGGAAATTAGCATATCCGTCATCGCAAACAATGATCATTTCTTTGGGTTGGGAATACTCAGTATCCTTCTTCTAGCTATTTGAAATTATATATGCATTATGTTGACCCAATTTTTAAAAACTAGATTGTATTATGTGCAAAGACATTCTAATTAGAAAGCCATTCTTCCATTACTGTGTATTTAGAAGATTGCAAAGATTCTGCTATGAGGCTTCTTTGCTGTAATGTATAAATTTCCATAAGGAATACTCTTGTACACCTCTGCCCATGGAGTTGATTATTTTCTTCATAAAAAATTTCTAGAAGTAGAATTACTAGTTGGAAGGACATAGATATTAAGTCTTTTCATATATATTGTCAAATATCCTTTAAAATGATTTTAACAGTTTCTATTTTACCATCAATGTCAATGTACATTTTGATTATTTTGAAATAGTCTCAGCCTTAGAGAAAAACTATAAGAAAAAAGAACTCTAGGCTGGGCGCCCTGTAGCTCATGGGTGCAGCCCACATACACCGATGCTGGCAGGTTGGAACCCAGCCCTGGCCTGGTCAACAACCATGACAAATGCAACCCCAAAACAGCTGGGCGTTGTGGCAGGTGCCTGTAGTCCCAGCTACTTGGGAGGCTGAGGCTAGAGAATTGCTTAAGCCCAAGAATTTGAGGTTGCTGTGAGCTGTGACAGCACCACACTCTACTGAGGGTGACATAGTGAGACTCTGTCGGAAACAAACAAACAAAACTCTAATACATCTTTTACCCAAATATCTCACTGTTATCATTTTGTCATATCTGTTTTATGATTCTCTTGCTTTCTCAGTGGTTCTCTCTCTTTCTTTCTTTCACTCTCTGTCTATATAATATTTATATATGTATATATTTTCATTCAGATTTATTTTTAATTATTTGTGTATCTGCATTATCTTTGGATCATTTAAAGTTGCAGAAATAATGCCCTTCTCCATTTAAAGATATTTCAGAGTACGCTTCCGAAGAACGAGGATTTTGTCTTATCAAATAGTAACGCAATTTCTAAAATCAGGATGTTGACATGAACACATAAATTAAAAATAATTACCTGGAAATATTTCAGAAAAACTGTAGATTATATATTGATATAAGACATATTTAATATTATAACTACAAATATAAGTTTCTTGTCCAAAATTCATGATAGTTACTATTTATGATGTATACATACTACTTGTAAAATATTAATGAAAACAGTCTACATCTGATAAGACTAAATGAGCACCACTAAAACCCAGCAGTTTTATATTAATAAATTCAGAATGTTGCCAATGGTCCAGGAAAAAGGAGCCGAGCAACTTGGACGTCTACAGTACGTGTCCAGAAAGCCATTCGGACTTAACCAGAAACAAACCATGTGCCTGTGTAATTAGCACAGTCACAGAAACGTGTTGCTTAGTACCTCCCAAATTTATAAGCTCTTAAAATTAAGCAGACTAAAATTTTACACAACAAATTGTCTAATAGTAAATTTTCCCTCTATTCCATTATGCAGAGTTAACACTAAGTCTAAGCTGTCGTAATAACCTCACCCAGAGAAAGTGCAATTCACAGTATTTTTATGCCTATCAGGCAGACAAGTACCACAGCACATAGACATATAAAGACTGCAGCTGGAAACTTAGCCTAAAATGTAGTTATACTTTTATAGATAACAAAAACCTGATTTTGCAGAAATTCAAATAGTAGATAATCAACTAAAACTAACCATCTAATCACAGCATATTACCAGTATATAAACACAGAATACTTTTCTATTCCAGCAAGGTAAATTTACTAAAGCTCTCAGCCTCAGTCCCTTTTGCTTTCCATTTGAATGCAAGATACAGAATATACCTAGAGCTGTAAGAACACTATTACTTATTATATTTCTGGTTTATGAGCACGATGAGACCAAAGGATCTGAGGGCCTCCTTCCTTGCCATCAAGGTCGTTATTTAAGGCTAGCATTACCTTCCCATTTGCTTTCTTTAGCCCCAATAACCCTATCCCCTGCAGTCCCATCTAGGCCTCCTTGTCTTCCCTCCTGCATAGGTGATCCTTATCAATAACCCTTTTGTTTCTGCTGGTCACGCTGGTCATGTTTTAATCTGCCATTACCTGTACGCAGAGCATTAACAATGTAAACATTCAAGTCACTGCCAGAGTCTCAGCAAGTGAACACTTCCAGATACCAATCAGGAAAAGAGCAGGCCTGTGGCTCTCTCCGGGGCAGCAGATTTCTACCTGGACTGTCACTCTGACTGCTCTGGAAAGTGCAACCAAGACCTCCCCAGGGAACTCTGCTTTCAGAGTCGGCAGTGGCATCACAAAAGAACTGCGTTCTGTCACTACCCAATCCTCTCTAATAATTAAGGGCCTTGTAGCTGCTTACAATGCTGTAATCCCTTTTAAAAGGCTGAAAGATGGTTCACAATTCCAGTAAGACATAGAAGAAAAAAATCATATACTTAGAAAGAACCTTGGAAGTAATCGCTGATATTCAGCAAACATATACAGTGTACTTTGAACAAAAATACTGTACATCTGTGTATGAGAGGGGTTTAACAAAAAGCAGCAGCTCTGTAGTATAGCTAGCGACGTATGCAAGGCAGTACTCTCAGACCATGGTGTCCAGTGCCTTTTACCGGATCCCAAAATGACCGGGCCAAAGGATGAGGTGGAATCTTCAGAGACCATGTCTAGATACTACCTGGAATCCTTAGGGTTCAAAGCAGTGAACCCCAATGCCACCACACTCTATGGAAGCCAATCACCCTATACAATGCTCAGCAGACTCCACCAGCCACTCCTGTATCCCCAGCCCCACAGCGCTCTGGATCAAGGACTTTCTTCCCATAGTTTCTCCCCTTCTCTTCGAAGCCACTTTACTCTGTCACATAGAGGCTTAGTCCACTATTTTTATAACTCCCCATATTCTCAGCCTCCCCAGATGGTACTCCCTCACCCTCCCAGTGCAAACTAGAATCTGCCTCCACCTCTCTTAAGTATGAATCTTTCTCCAACAAGACACTGTTTCATACTCCTATATTTTGCAAATGCCTCTCGAATATTACAAACCAGACTTGTGTATTTACTACTGCTTCTGTTTAGAGCCACTGCTACTCACAGCCTGTACGGAATGAAGCTAATAAGCCATTCTGTCCTGCGTTTTCATCATATTAAAAATGGAAATAACAATCCTCAGTACCTCACAGGGTTCTTCTGAGGCTAAATGGATTAATTTGTGTAATACTCAGCCAATGGCTAAGCTGAAGTCAGTCATTTTAATTTTAAAATTTTTATCCACTTAGTCTATTCTGCCTAATCCATTAGGAAACTCCTGTTCATCCTTAAAAAGTCTTGCTCAAGTATTGCGTCTAAGCTACTTTGACTTTATATAAAGCTATCCTGCCCTCCTAGAGATAGTCAGCCCCTCACACTACTATGTCCTCAATATACTCTATAATCTAACTCTACTAACTGAAATATTACCAAGTATAAGTTTAGTTATTTACATGTTCTCTCTTATATCCTAGTTTATACTTCTTGGGAAGAAGAATTTTCTTCTTCCATTTCTATATCCATAACACTTAGCATGTTGCCTGACTAATAAATAAATAAGTAACCCCAAAAAAATAATAATAACAAAACCCCAAACTACAAAAAGTAACACTTCTGTGACATTTTGATACAAGTTATTATGAATCAATATTTCATAGCATTCCAGATTAGTGTAAGAAAAATGCTACAAAATGTTATCAAAGTCATGAAATTCCATTATATTATGTTGGAAAGATCTTCTTAAGAAATAAAATTAATCATGAGAGATCATTCAAAATCACTTAGGTAAGACTCAGGATTTAAATTCTGATAATTACAAATTATTTATTTTGCAGTGAGAGTGAGGAGAACTAACAAACTCTCTTGGGATGCAATATTTCTTTTTCCTTTCCTTTTCTTTTTTTTTTCTTTTTTGAGACAGAGTGTTACTTTGTCACCCTTGGTAGAATGCCATGGCCTCAAAGCTCACAACAACCTCAAACTCTTGGGCTCAAGAAATCTTCCTGCCTCAGCCTCAACTACAGCACCTGGTTAATTTCAGAGACAGGGTCTTTCTCTTGCTTAGGCTGGTCTCCAACTCCTGAGCTTAGGAGATCCACCTGCCTCGGCCTCCCAGAATGCTAGGATTCCAGGCATGAACCACCACATCTGGCTGAATATTTGTATTTTTAAATGAGTAACTCTTAAATGTGTACATTTGAAATTAAAACTTTTCGAGATCTTTTCCATTTTATCAATATATTAATACATGATTTATACTAGCATAAATAAAAGGAAATGCCATATAACAAATAGTCTTTGATTTACTCCTTTATAAGGTCTTTATTATTAGAATAAATGTAGCCACAGATACCGTTTAGGTGAAAATACTACTGAGTAAGTTTTAAGGGGAAGCAGAAAGTGCCATCTCTCTACCCTCCTGCAACACACTACACATTTCTGAATGGAAATGGGAAGAAGTTAAAGTAATGAAAACGCAATAGTGAAGCCACGTACAACTATTGTATTCTCCCAAGAACTACTTGGACACATCTTCCAGTGCAGCTTCATGATGTCACCTTGCCTCAGTCCTCCGGTATCCATTTGGAACAGGATAACAATCCCACTTAAGAGCCGTTGCTCTCATTATGCCTACACTCTTCCAGCCCAGCGCCCTCTGCCTCACCTCTGTTTTTCAGCGGAGGCAGCGTGGGGTGCAGGTCTTTGTTACACTCGTTCCGTTCCGTGCAGCACTCAATCGATCTTCTCTGATGTGGAATGGGAGTGTCCTGGAATTGAAAGCAAATAGGAGTTCGTGGGTTTCCTCTAACTTTCAGGGTCACCTCATCTACAACTTAAGTCCTTATCACTATTATGAGAACTTACTTAAAATTCTAATAATGTCATTCAAACATCTTGAAAATAGTATTTTCTAGCAGGTAATGTCTTTCAAATCACCACCTATTATCTTACTGCATTTTTTTGCATTTCACAGTTACTACTACAGCTATCATAACCCATGTCCATGTACACTGTGTAAACTGAGGAAGGTAATTAGCTAAACTGGATTTGGGGGAAGATGATCTAATGAGACACTAAGCAAGAATAAAATGCAAAGAATATTTGATTTGAAAATGAAGGGAGAATTGGCCCAATGACAACTGCCAACTATTTTCCCAGTCATAGTCATGCACGCTTAAAGATGAGGAAATGTTCTGAGGAATGTGTCACTGGGTGATTTTGTCTTGGTGTGCCAGCACAGACCTAGATGGTACAGCCTGCTACACTCATGGGCTACATGTACAGCATATGGCTCCTGGTTACAAACCTGTACAGCATTACTGGAGGCAATCATAACACAATGGTAAGTACTTGTGTGTTTAAACATATCCAAACATACAAAAGTTAGAGTAAAAATATGGTGTTACAAACTTACAGGACCACAATCCGCTGTCACCCTGTATATGGCCCTTCAAAAACAAAAATGTCATCGTGTGGCATAAGGCTAATAAAACTAGGACGGCCAACAAGAACAACTGTTTTAACTTGCTTGAAACTTCTTGGGAACCTCACCAATGAAGGGCTACAAAGTAGAGTCAAGTGAACTTTCTTACCCGACACTGAAAATCTGAGCCTTCTAGTCCTAGGCATCCAGAAGTGACTACAGGCATCCCAGAGTCATCCTCTTCTATCATTGTGAAACAGTATCCGTCAGTGCTGGAGACCAAACAGGCAAAGTGAGAGGGACGGAGGGATGGGGAAGGGAGAGAGAGTGAGTGTGTGTGGGGGGGGATTATGTGTCTTAGGCAAAAGGAAATGAATGATGCATATCGTTTACTTCATTGCAAGTAAGGAGAAAGTCAATGATCATTATAGCTTACAATCTATTAAACGAATCTTGAAACTTTATCCTACAAAAGTGAAATTATCATGAAAACATCTGGTAATATTTCCTTTGTCCCTAAACTCATGAGAAAGAAGGATCCAAAAATTTCCATATAATCTCGACCATTAATTACCATTAATAAATATGGACACCAATTATTTAACTCTTACTTTGACCCTTGAAAAACAATTGAGTTATTCCTTATAAAAGGATCCATAAGTGAATTTGAAATCACAGCCTCTCACAACTAAATTAGACATTCTAATGAGGACCCACTATTCTCTTAGGTGTAATGGTGGTTTGAAATCAACATCTTCTGGGTGGGCAGAATCATAAATCCTCATGTTTAACTGACCTGGGAAATGGTAGGAAAAAAACTGAATGGCTTATAATAACGTTTGGCATGCAAAGTTAGAAGTATAAATAAACCAGAACAGCTCACACCGTGATACTCCAAGACCTGGGTTGGGAGTACCTATCTGAAAATTCACACCACTGCACTTAGCAGGAGGTTTCAAAGGCCCGCATTAATACAAACTTTATAAATAGACTCACAGCCCCTAAGCTGTCCCTTCTGTCCCCTGGGATCCTTCAAGATACAAAGCTGGAGATGCCTCTAATTCCTCATTTAAGCAGCGTGGTATCATTTGCACATCCTTCGTGCAAAACACACAATTTACTACACCCTAAACCCCGGAAACTGCCCAGGCAGGAGAATTTTTGATGAAAACTCAGTAAGATAAATGAGGAAATACTAAAAATTATCTCCAAATAAAGTAAAAAATAACTTTTAGAAATAAATAACATGCATGAGGAAGTGGAGGGACATGAGAGAGGTGGTGAAATAGAACAAAAATGACCACCACAGACCATGTCAAGTAAGGCAGGAGGGATATTTAAGACAGGATAGATTATACAGAGATAAACACACAACATACAAACAAGGGTGAGATAACCCTTGCTGGGACAGGAAAATGAGAGAGAACGTGGGCACGGTGAAAACCAGATTAGAAAAGAGATACGAGAGAGACTGCCGCCATCAAGGCAGGCGATGATGGTCTGCAGCCTTGGGGACAGAATCTGGAGATGGAGAGGATAAATCATAATGCAAATGGACACCAAGAATGATATTTAGACAGCAGACATCTTGACAGACAGGACAAAGGCTTTACCCTTTACTTTGAGTACAGATATTAACAAAGCCTATTACAATATTCAGTTATGTTATGTTTACACTACATCCTCCAACTTGCGTGCCACGAGCAATGGAAATGGCATGGATCTTGGAAGCAGATATATCTACAGCTGGCGGAGACCAAGCCACAAATGACTTCGGCCTTGGCTGGTAGAGTAATTGATGGTACTGATGAAGGGTTTATAAGCCTCTAAAATGCTGCACGTGGTCTCTGAATTATCACGTGGGTTTTCACATCTCTTTTAAGTATGATGCACTCTTGATTCTTGGCCTCCTTTTGTGATATTCTCTCCAGGGAGGTGGACATGATAATGAACATGAAACCTAGTTATGACCCTCAGTTTGGCTAACATCTGTGTAGTATAAAGCCTCAAGCCAGAAAATGTAGACCAGCTCTTATATGAGGTATTCATATGAAAACCCACCTTTGTCCTTAGAATTGTTTTACCTAGTGGGTAAGATTTAGCCCAGTGTTATTCAAGGCAAACTGCTTATTCCTAATCTGTAAAGAGGTTTGTACAGAAATGGAAACGCACATAGCAATTTGAGAGGATGAATTTACATCTGTTAAACCTAAATGACCGGCAATAGAAGGAACGGGGCATACATTCTGCAAATATTTTTTAGTTCACCTTTCTAAAAATTCACTTTTATTGCATCTTAGGAAAGTATCAATATATAACTTATTGTAAGGTGAAAAACCATCTTTAACCAGAGGCATCTTGAAAAAGCACGGATTTGAAGGGCAAAGAGTATAGTGTGGGCATAAAGGAATGGAGACAGAAAGGCATGGATTTAGTCTAGGTCTTAAGACAAAGGAACAGAAGTAGCCCCTCTGATTCGCACATGATTGATCTCAGCCCACAGAAAGACTCAGCTGGAATCAATACCTTGTTAGCAAAATACAAGTGCATTTTACTCAAAAGCAAACTTTCACTCCTTTGAGAACCAGTGTCAGGACTGGCTGCTGGCCAAGAATTCAGGACTTTGGAGTCTTGGCCACAATTTTTCCATCATCTTATCTACTGAAAATTATTTAACCTTTTGGAAGTTCAGCTTTCTCCCCTGGAAAATACAGATAATTCTGCATCCTTACAAGGAATTTTGTAATGATTGAAGACAGGTTAGTTTTTATAAAATATTCGATCAACACTCATTTTTTTGTTGACTTCTACACGTTAACCCACTCATGTTGACTATTGTTATTGTTGCTGGTTTTGTATTTGTAATATTTTTGCTTTCTTTTTCTTTACTATCATAAATCAAATTAAAGGTTGGCAACTACATAATTCACAACCCATTCCAATCTAGTTTCCATCTCTACTACATTAAATTTCTCTAAACTATATTCATCAGTATAGAGAAATTTGATTTTTCATGTTTCAGCTCTTATCCCAACGACCAGTTACAGCATCTAAAAGAGTGGCCCTCACTACCTCCCTCTGCAAACTTGGCTTCAGTGACACCATACTCACTGCTTAACTGCCAACTCTTAGTCTCTTGGGGACATCCCCCTTTACTCCAGGAGGAAATGCTCCAGGCCTAGACACACTCTGGTTAAACTGGATTGCTCCATTATTGATTCCAATTCTTCATGCTTTAGCACAGACCTGGCTTCCCTTTGACTGTGAGCCTGACTATGCCACTTGATTTTATAGACACAATGTCAGAGGACATAGCAGAAGCAGAACCAGAGCCTCTTAAAGAGGGTGCTCCCTCATGTAGATAAAATGCAAAATAATCCTCTACTTTGCTTTCTCTTTGCAAATTTTTCTTTCTTCAGAGAAAAACTTTTTTTTTTTTGAGACGGAGCCTCAAGCTATCCCCCTGGGTAGAGTGCCATGGCATCACAGCTCATAGCAACCTCCAACTCCTGGGCTTAAGCCAGTCTCCTGCCTCTGCCTCCCAAGTGCTGGGACCACAGGTGCCCGCCACAACGCCCAGCCATTTTTTGGTTGCAGCCATCATTGTTGTTTGGTGGGCCCAGGCTGGGGATTCGAACCTTCCACCTTAGGTGTACGTGGCTGGCGCCTTAGCTGACTGAGCCACAGGCGCCGAGCCCAGAGAAAAACTTTTGAGCTTTCATAGTATTTTTTGTTGTTTTTTTATTGTAAAGGAGATGTTTCCCAGGGAAAAATGTTTGAGCTTTGGGATCATTTTACCTCAGCACAAAACTCTGTGATCCCAACTTTGTTCTATGTTATGAGAGTCAAGTTACTAAACTCTCTGGATCCCAAATTGCGTATGTCTGAAAGAGAATAAGCATTCATTACAATGCTGTGCTATTTTGATGATTAAATGAGAGACATATACTGGGGGTACCAAAAAATGTATACACATTATAAGTGATTTTGTTAGAAGCAAAATAAATTATCCCTCCCAAAGTGCATACCTTGCAGGTAAAATGGATACTATACACAGCATGTCTAGGTACACGTGACCAATAATACCTTCAATTCAACTTCAAAAAACAACACATAGATAATATCTCCTAATTGTCTATGTATTTTTTGGCACCCTCTGTATTAATGAATGCACCCACCTATGTTTCCTGTGTCATTTGGGCAATATGTATTTCTTGTGCTAACTATATTAGGTTCTTAGAATATATTGGTAAGCTTATATTAGATTCTGCTTCATAGGAAAATTAAAATTAAAAAAAAAAGTTCTCAGAAAGAGAAAAAACTATCTGACTCTGTTTATACACCTTCTAGCTAATGAAGCCCTGGATGGTTGCCCAGCTATCCTTTCTGACTCCAAGCCCAACAGCCCATCTCCCTATTTGAGTTCATGACCTCCCTGGAGGCTCACTCTGCTTCTCTGGCACCTTAACTCCTGAGAGCCGCACTCATCTGCTTAACCTACCCTCCTCCACCTTGGCACGCCCTGGCCCCATTAAGCTGTAACTCTCTGTCCACTGTCCTCACCTAAGGTGTAAACAGTGACCGGCAAAGTGGGTGTGGCTGCATAAAGATGTGTAAGAAAAAGGCAAAGTCGTCCAGCTTCAAATGTTACCAAGCATCTATAGAAACGTGCTGCCTGCTAAGGAGGTTATTTTCTAGTAGCTGGACAGTGTCTTTCCTACTTGCTGGGGGAGCCACATGAGCTCTGTCACTACAATGCTTCCCAGAGTCTCTTTCAGAACATTCCCAACAGCCCAGGTGTTCACCGCACAATACTAACACCATCAGCATGATGAACAGTTAAAACAAACAAATAAAAAACCCATCACACACATGTGACAGCCCTACTGTTGAACTAAGTGTGAGGGCTAGGTCTTTGGAATGAAAATAGTTGGGTTTTACTCCATAACAAGGAGCCTGGGAACTGAGCTCTGTGTTTTTATGTGCACTGTGTCTGATTTAGAAGAAGGAAGCAGCAGCTCAGAACTCTATTTGGGGATAAAACACAATTTAGTAATTTCTTTTAAGACAGGCACAGCTCCAAGAGTTAATAGAGTGAGGTGTTGTTCTTTAAAACGTGTTCTCTGCAACACTGACCTACAGTTCTACCATGGAGAAAGTGTGATATTCTATTAAAGCTGGGTTTAAATCATCTGTATCACCAACCTGCAAATGTTGTTGACTGAGTCCTCTGGACAATGGTGGTGGCATTTACAACGTAAGATCTTCGGACGGGGAGTGGGGGCTGTACTCTCTCCATCCTCTTTCTTGGTTCCCACATTTAATTTTCCTGAACTTCGCAAAAGCATGTTATCAAGGAAGTGTGCTGAAAAGAAGAAAGAGTAACAGTTAGGCATGTGTGCAACAGCCTGCCACAGCCTTCTGCCCAAAGGACAATATGAGATTAAATTAAAAAATGACGCATTCACAACACTTAATAATGTAAATAGAAAACAGATATTTTGATGTTTTTTGATAAATACTACACCTTCTACATAATATATGTCTCAAGCAGAATAAAAAAATTCCCATAATCCTTTAAGGGCGGTATTTGATATTTGTAAATTGTAATAGCTATGTTTAATTTAATGAAAGGAGCTTAATGAGACACTGTTTACATAGATTATTTCTATTCTGTGTGATGATATTAGGGGTAAAAATTGTTATTACCATTTTTCATATAAGAAAATCGAGACTCAAGATTTTAGTGATCTGTACACAGTCAAGAAATGATACAGCCAGCATTTAAAGCCAGACCATCTGAGCCCTAAGATGGTCTTCCTATTATATCACAGGGCCCCCTGACTTTAAATATATTATTATTATTTTTTTTTTTTTTTTGAGACGGAGCCTCAAGCTATCCCCCTGGGTAGAGTGCCATGGCATCACAGCTCATAGCAACCTCCAACTCCTGGGCTCAAGCGAGTCTCCTGCCTCCACCTCCCAAGTAGCTGGGACCACA
>CAUYQV010187678.1:0-10003 GCA_963574575.1 Galagoides demidoff
CCTGCCTCTGCCTCCCAAGTAGCTGGGACCACAGGCGCCCGCCACAACGCCTGGCCATTTTTTGGTTGCAGCCATGATTGTTGTTTGGCGGGCCCGGGCTGGGGATTCGAACCCGCCACCTTAGGTGTACGTGGCTGGCGCCTTAGCCGATTGAGCCACAGGCGCCGAGCCCAAATGTTTTCTTAAAAAAAAGAGAGAGAGAGAGAACCAGAGTCCCCCTCCTTCTCTAGCTAGTGGGGGTGGGGGTGGAATTCTCCCTTCTACAGGGGCCTTTTTTTTTTTTTGAGATGGAGTCTCACTCTGTTGCCCTGGGTAGAGTGCATAGCATCATCATAGGTCACTGCAACCTCAAACTCTTGGGGTTGAGCAACTATCTTGCCTCAGCTTCCTGAGTAGCTGGGACTATAGGTGCCTACCACATACCTGGCTAATTTTTCTATTTTTTCTTTTGGTAGAGACAGGGTCTCACTCTTTCTCAGGCTGGTCTCCAGCTCCTGAACTCAAGGGACCCTCCTGCTTCAGCCTCTCAGAGTGCTAGGATTACAGGTGAGAACCACTATGCCCAGCATTCACAGGGGATTCTTAAGGGGCAAAGCCAGGTCCCACCTCCACACCTCCTCCCTTACTACTGCTCCTACTGACTCACTCATTTCCCCCCCCCAAAATACCCCATCCCCACCCACACCTCCACAGTTCAGAAATTCTTCACTGGTCTTGCAAAAGGAAGAAGCCAGTCCTCTCTGGATTCATCCTTCCCTTTATCTTCCTCCCTCTCCCCTCCTCCTTCTCCTCCTCTAAAGGTAAGATATCTGAGATCTTGATCACCCAGATTTCAGAAATGGAAAGGGGCAGGTACCTCAATTCTAGGTTTTGATGTGCTGAAGTTTCTAATTACTCCCTTGGAAAGAGCTTTAAATACCAGGGACAGTTTTGAGTTACTCCTTTGTTTCTGGGAAAACAAGATCTGGAGGAAGAGAGGTGACCTAGTGGGATTCCGGTTGGGTATCAGTTACTCCTATTGTACACATGAGGAAACCAAGGCTCAGAGGTGAGGCATCTTGACTGGGTTCTAGAGCAGGCCTGTCTGTCTGATTACTAACTCTTTCCCTTTTCCATTGTTTACACTGGGAACAGGGCAGAGCTAAATTTTAAAATCAAGAAGGGCACCCTGCCCATCAGAGTTCTTATGTGTGAGTTGTGCTCATGGTGAGTGGGGAGCCTGGTAATTGGGTATGCTCTTGATCTAGTATTGTGTTGATTGAACAATTAAAAACAATAATTAATGTACACAACTATGATTTAATAAAAAAAGAAAAAAACAATAATTAAATACATAAAATCTAAATGCCTCTCCCACTCACTTGCCAGACCCAGCCTTATGCCAAGCCTGTTTTTACCTCAGGGCCTTTGTATTGGCTGTTCCCTCTGCCTGGAATGCCTTTCCCACAAGTATTCACCTGGCAGATCCTTCTCTCTCTTTAGGTACATACAGCACAACCATCACCTCCTCCAAGTGGCCTTCCCTGACCACTCCATCTTAATCTTGTTTCTTCTGTATCTCTGCATCAGCACTCCATAGCACTTATGATCTGTAACCATCTCATCTTTTTTTTCTATTTGATTTCTTTCTTTTTTTTTTTTTTTGTCTGTCTGCTCCCCTAGCATGTCGATTCCACCCTATAAGGGCAGGGATTTTTGTCTGTTTTTCTTCCTCACTGCTTGATCCCTAGCCCCTAAAATAGTACCTGGCAATAAATGTTTATGAAAAGACAGAGAAGTGCGGGTAGAAGGAAACAAAGAAACACAGGCTAACTGATGGATGTAATGAATGACTATGTAATGCGCTGTAAGTAAAATGGATAAATAAGCAAACTGAGATACAGAGAGACAAAAAGACAATTCTTTTATTTTTGTTTCAAAATCCTTGAGTAATAAAAATAGAAATTTTGTATAAAAAGGACTCTGGGTATTGCTAGGGTGAGTGTGGGAGCCAGGCAGGGATAACAGCAGTGGAGAGGTTGATGGGAAAGAAGCAGGGCTTGCGGGCCTGGAAGCAGAGAGTAAAGGGTATGCAGAGGGTAGAGTGGGAGCTGTGGCCTGCTCTGTAGGTAGGAGCACAGGGTGGAAGTTCAGTCATCCCATTCGTCATCCTCATCCTCATCGCCAGCCTGGTCCTCCCCTTCGTCTGGAGGAGGAGAAAGATGTGGGGGGGAATCATTCTGGGTGGGGTAGGGAGGTTCCTAGGGCCTACAGGTGAGGACTTGGCCCTGGGGGATAAAGTCTCCTAGAGGAAGGAGAACTAAGATTTCCACTTAGGACAGTGGTTCTCAACCTTCCTAATGCCGTGACCCTTTAATACACTTCCTCATGTTGTGGTGACCCCCAGCCATAAAATTATTTTCGTTGCTACAGTTGTGGGGTTGGAGTTGAGATTAACATTGTCAAAAATCTGGTTATTTGGGATATTGTCATACAAAGGTTTAATGTTAATCTATTTGTCACTTAGTGGGGTGAATTTAAGCATTATTGGCAAAGGAAGGGTAATTTGTTGTTTCATGGCAGGCTAATGTTATTATTGACATATGGGGTTAATGGTAATATTATCCAAAGATGAGGTTTGGCTCTGAGTCTGTAGCTCAAGCGGCCAAGGCGCCAGCCACATACACCAAAACTAGTGGGTTTGAATCCAGCCTCAGCCCACCAAACAATGATGGCTGCAACCAAAAAATAGCCAGGCATTGTGGTAGGTGCCTGTAGTCCTAGCTACTTGGGAGGCTGAGGCAGTAGACTTGCTTAAACCCAGGAGTTGGAGGTTGCTGTGAGCTGTGATGCCACTGCACTCTACCCAGGGCAATAGCTTGAGACTCTGTCTCAAAAAAAAAAAAAAAAAGAGATGAGGTTCATATAATATTGCCATACAGTGGATTCATCTTAATCTTGTGAACATACTTTGTGATTATGTTTTTTTTTTTTTTGAGAGAGACTCTCACTCTGTTGCCCTCAGCAGACTGCTGTGGCATCACAGCTCACAGCAACTTCAAACTCTTGGGCTCAAGTAATTCTCTTGCCTCAGCCTCCCAAGTAGATGGGACCACCTGTAGGTGCCCACCACAATGCCCAGCTAGTTTTTAGAGGTGGGGTCTCGTGCTGCCTCAGGCTGATCACGAACTGGTTATGTTAATATTATTGTCAAAGCTGGAGTTAATTATATTATTGTCACATAATAGGCTGAGATTAATATTATCCTCCTTTAAAGGGTTAATGACAATATTATTGACATATTAGGAAATTAATATTAACATAACTATAAAAAGATTGGTTTATTTATAATATTATCACATAATGAGTTATAGTTAATATTATTGTCAAAGTTGGGATTCTTTTTCTTAAGGTCATGGTCATTCATTATATTGGACTGGGAGAAGAAAGAGCCATCCACCAATGTATAGATTGTGCTATTTTGTTGTCTTTCAGACAGAATCAGAATCCAGGATATAATTGTCTCTAAGTTGAAGGTCTGGATCAGAATCAGAAGAGAATAGATAACTGCGGGGATGGGGACTGTCAGAAGAAAGGGAGGGAACAGGCATAGAACTGAGCATGGAAGGTTCATGTTCTAGGGTTGCCATCTGGGTACCCAAGCATCCTGCATGTAGCTCATGGGTAGAGGAGACCACAGTGAGTGACTGGGGTTGGTACTTGGAAGGCAGGAGAACAGCCACATCTGCACAGGGAGGACCTGAATAGATGCTGGCCTTCCATCTGTATCCCAGAATACTGTGTAGGGCCTCTTCATGAGGACAGGGCCACATGTGGTTGGCTCTTTGGCCTCTGATTGGCCTCTTGAGTAATGTAGTATAAATTCTGCAAACTTGCCACCAGATGGAGACATTCCTGCTAGCTCCTCTTTATGACCCTATGCGCTGTCACTGGGCAATGGCTTCCAGGTGTCCTCAAACTACAGCCCACGGGCCACATGCAGTCCAGCCCTTCAGCGGTCTGAGGGACAGTGAACTGGCCCCTGTTTAAAAAGTTTGAGGACCCCTGCTTTAGATGATTTAAGATTTTTCTTTCTCAACTCTTCAGATTCAAGAGGTTTCCATTCTTGAGGAAACTCTTGATTTCCTGGTCACTCCATGGTTTAATTAACTGTTCTGATATTTTTTTCTGGTTTCTTTTACCTTTTCTTTCTAAGGGTGTCTAGTAACTTTAGTCTGATGTCATTCTTTCTCCAGTTTTACCCCAGAGTTTTCTCCTGGGATCCTTTTTTGTTGTTGTTGCTGTTGTTAAGCAGGCTGGGGCCAGGTTTGAACCTGCCACCCTGGTGCACAGGGCTGGTGCTCTAACCACTGAGATACAGGTGCCCAGAAGTTCTCCTGGGATTATTCTCACTGCAGCTACGGGGTCTAATCCTGGGTTGACAGAGAACTAGCACTAACTCTCTCCTAATGGAATCCAGGAGTTGGGAGATGCCCAAGCATGGAAATGGGTTTACTCCTCTCTGCTTCTGGGATATCTAGTTCTTTTTTTTTTGCAGTTTTTGGCCAGGGCTGGCTTTGAACCCACCACCTCTGGCATATGGGGCTGGTGCCCTATTCCTTTGAGCCACAGGTGCCGCCCTAGAGTTCTTGATGATATTGTCATCAGAGTGGGCTAATGTTAATAGTACTGAACACATGGGATGAATGTTAACATTGTGAACATAGCCTGGCATTAATGTTAATATTACTGTCAAAGATAGAGTTAATAATATTATTGCCACATGACGACAATGTCAACATTGTCAAAAAGAATGATACAAGATTCATGTTAATATTGTCATCAACAGATGGTACTAATGTCACTGTTGATAGTGACTGATGGTTGTTTTAGGGTAGTGCTAACATTGGGAACCAGGTTTGTTTGCAGTCCTAGTGGGATCTGCTCACCTGAGGAGTGGATGACTCTGCTTCTCTTCTGCATCACATGCATCAGGGCCCCCACTAGCCCCTCTGAGCTCTGAGGTGGTGGCTGCAGCGTGGAGCTTTCTAGAGACCCAGAGGTCTACGTAAGCAGGGTTCAGGACAGAGGGATCAGGGCTTGGGAAAGGAGCATTTCTCCCCACCCCATCTCCATTATTTCTCTTCCCACACATTCCAATCACCTTCAAGGTTCACTACCAACCTCCCAACCCTATCACTGAATCCCCAAATCCTGGTACTCCTATCAGTCCCAGCCTTGGCCCCCCTAATATCCTGACTTGCACAGGATATCCCAGAGTCACACACCCCCAGTCCTCCATTCTGCCCATCCTCACCTTGTTCAGCTGAATTCCCTGCCGGATTTGATCCAAAAGCGCCCCACGACTCCCACCAGGGGCCAGGCCCCCCCCAGGCACCAAAGCAGGAGGAGGTGGGGGAGGGGCTGGCCCATCCCCTGTGCTGGGGGGTGGCGGTGGTGGTGGTGGAGGGGGAGGTGGCAGAGGGGGCCCGCCAGCCCCAGGAGGTGGAGGGAGAGGTGGTCCAGAACGTCCAGTAGCTGGAGGGGGTGGTGGTGGAGGGCCCCCTCGGCCTGGGGGTGGGGGTCCTCGGGGTGTTGGTGGAGGTGGAGCACCCCCCAAAGGTACAGGGGGCAGTGGACCAGAACGACCCTTATTACCCCCCACAATAGGGGGCCTTGGGGGTTGGTTTCCTCCTCGGGATGGCGGTGGGGGTGGTGGAAGTGGCTCTGTGGGGGGAAAATAACACATAGCTGCAATTATTATTTTCTTCTGAGCCTCAGGTTTGCTCATTTGTAAGATGAGTACCCCAGCAGACCATCTCTTGATTCAGGCAGTACAGGCACCCTCATGAGGACTGAGCCACTTCAGTGTATTTATCTCTGAGACATCAGCTGTCAGGGCTAGAAAAGAAAGGCATGTATGGAACAGGGGCTCACCCTGGCGCCTCATCTCCTGCCGTACAGCTTCCAGCCCACCCTGGTCCTCAATAAAGTCATAGATAAGTTTGGAAGTTTCAGCATCAGTGAGCTGGGCCTCGCTGATTCCTGCCCTGGAGAACAGACTCCGCAGATCTGGGTCAAGGTTGTTCACCTGCACAGGAGGAAAAAGGCCGGGGCAGGGGTAAAAGAATAAAGTGAGGAGAGAAGGGACACAGATTATTATTGGGTCCATCCGGTGAGGGATCTGAGAAGGAAATGGCAAGGAGGAAGTCTGAGTGGTGGTCTCTGGTTGGGTGGGTGGAAGTTGAATAGAATTCAGAGGACTTTGGGGTTACTCACGTCAAATCCATTCTGGGGGTCCCACCCCACGTGGCTGACATGTCTGGGGAGATGAAGAGACTACGTGAAGCCCCACTGCTGTTTTCCCTCCCTTTCTAGTGACCCCCTCTTGCTCTCTCCTGCCCAGAGAAACTCCAAGGGGCCAGAATTAATGAGTTAGCCCAAATGAGTGAATAAGTGTGAGCAGGAGTTAAAGAATTAGGAGTACACAGTTTGTGGTGCTGTTTTGTCCACCAGGTTGTTTTTCTACCATCCATCCCCCCACCCACCCACCCATTCTTCATCCACCTACCCATTAACATTCATCTGTTGGACTGTCTGCTCATACATATCTGTTTACCTATTTGCCCAGCAATATGTCCTCACACACACACTTATCTATCCACCCTTTCATCTACCCATGTACCCACCTTTTCCATCCACTCATTTTTTTCTACCATTTAAGCACACACTTCTGTTCACTCATCCATTGAACTTTCCTTCCATCTACCTATCTAGCTTCCTATTCTTCCCCATCCACCTTGTCTGCAAACCAATCAGCCTGCCTATCAGTCTGTC
The DNA here is from genome assembly GCA_963574575.1 of Galagoides demidoff. NCBI lineage: Eukaryota > Metazoa > Chordata > Mammalia > Primates > Galagidae > Galagoides > Galagoides demidoff. The sequence goes on from CAUYQV010187678.1 coordinate 6,817, forward strand.
TATACACTTCTCCACTCATCCATCCATCTGCCCAACCACTTCCCATAGATCCATCCATCTGTCCATCCAACCACTTGGCCATTCATTCTTCAACCCATTCCCTCATTCATTCATCCATTCATCTATCCATCTACCCACCTACTCCCCAACCAGCCCAGTTAGGGTGGGGCTAGGGTGAGGCAAGTGAAGTGCCTAGGGTACAAAATTTAAGGAGATAATACAAAATTCTCAGGATCATGAATTACAGTTGCAGACTCCTCAGAGTAACTACCTCCTTAAATTTTGCACCCTATGTGCCTTATTTACCTCTCCCTAGTCCCAGCCCTGCACCCACCTATCCATTTGCCCACCCTTCTGTCCACTCAGCTGTCCACTGTTCATATGCACTCCCCTCCTCCAGGGATCTGTGCATCCAATGGGGAAAGATTCTTACTTGAATCCACTGGGTGCACCAATATCAGCTTTGCTGATCTTCTTCTTCCCTGAACGTTTCTTATCAGCTGGGCCAGGTCCAGGTGCTGGGAGTCCTCGGTATCGTGAACTTGTAATGTCAGGGTTCTGGATGTCCACTGTCACCAGCCCTAGGGACAGTGGGCCAGCTGGTGGGCCTGTGAGGAAAACAGGATAGCTGGACCACTGACCCACTTACCTGCCAGCCAAAGCATAGGAACAAGAAAAGGGATGACTGTTGGAGGAAACCATGTGTGTATGTGTGTGATGATCATGGAGGGAGTGGGTGAGAGGTCCAAGTAGGGTCTATAGAGAAGTAGGAGGACCCCACAAACAATTCACACATTTACTGATTCATCTATTTATTCATTCACTCATACTTACTACTTAAGTTTTTAAGACAAATTTTTGAGACAGGATTTTGCTCTGTTATCTGGGGTAGAGTGTTTAGGGGTATCATCATAGCTCACAGCAACCTCAAACTCCTGGGCTTAAATGATCCCCCTGCCTTACCTTCCTTTGCTCTTGCTCAGGCTGGTTTGGAACTCCTGGGCTCAGTCCATCCTCCCATCTCAGCCTCCTAAAGTGCTAGGAGCCACTGTGCCTACCCCCACTTAAGCATTAACTCATTCATTCACTGACTCATTAATTAACTTGTTAAAATTATTCATTTATTCAATCATTCATTCAGTCATTGCTTTCTTCACTGAAATTTATGTCATTTATTAATTTATTCACTCAATTATCTATCTAGTCATCCATTTATCTACATATCCATTCACCTGTATACTTATATATATCATCATACATCTATTTATATCTTCCCATCAAGTCAATCCTCATCCAGCCATCTATCTACCACCAGTCCATCCACATGTCCATGAACCTGCTCATCCATCCACATACCCCTTCCTCTCTCCCTCCATTAACCTGCTTATCCATCCATAAATTCAGCAAACTGCCCCTCTATCCACTCATGCACCCATATACCCCTTCACTTGGCCATCCATTCACCCACTTACCCACCCACCCAACTACTTATCCATTCACTTGCTTCCCCACCCATCCATTCAGTCAGAGACACAGGAAGGAATCAACACTCACCTCCTTGGTCTCCACCTGGGTGTGGGGGAAGGGGTGGGAGCCCTCCTCTTCTCTCTGGGAAAATGCAATGTGTAAAGAACTATCACAACCCTGCCACAGGTTCCTGGGATAACCCCTTATTATTCAGTACTTGCACCAAAGGACTCACCTTCATTGGCTGGTGCTGGTGGGGGGGGTAGTTGGCGTCTGTCTGTGGATAACAGATAGATTGGGAGCCAGAACCATGAGAGGGGGATTTTCTAGTGCCCACCCTTGAACTCACTTCTGCCCAACTTCCTTTCCTCCTCTAAGCCTCCTCACCTCCACTTTGCCTCTGATTCCTTTTTTGTATCTTCTCCTGCACCAGGGCCTGGAAGGCCTGAGCCTCGCCCTCGTCTGCAAAGTTCAGCCCTGCTTGGCAGTCCTGCATATGCCTTGGGGTCAGCAGCCTTCCAGTGCCCCCCATGCTTTCCCATCTCCTCCCTACACCCCAACTAAAGCCCAGGGGTTGATTGACCACTTACATCTCCAGCGAAGGTGTGGAAGAAGGGGGTGGGAGTAGAGTAGACCAGCTGTGAGTACAGCTCCTGTTCCCAAAGCAGCCGGCCAGCCTGGAGAGGTGCAGGGTGGGGGGCATGCTGGCACTGAGGTGTGCCCTGGGTGACAGGCTTTGGTTATCTGGGCAGGGAGCACAGTGTCCAGACTTGGGGCCTCAGGGTCTGACTTGGAGATTCGCAGCTCAGCATCAGAGTTGGGGTATAGCTGTCAGATGTGGAGGGTTGGGGTATAGTCTGGGAGTGACATTTTTGTGAAAGGTCTGGATTTGGGGTTCAGGGATCTAGATGTGGGACTTGAGGGCTTGAATTTAATAATTTAGGACTCCAGTCCTAGGAAATGGAGGTTAATTCATAGACTTAATCCTGTGCCCACTCCCCCTTCATTGTAGGTTGAGTTCTAGTATGTAGGAATTGAGATTCAGACAGAGATACCTGGGAGTTTGGAGTCTAGCTAAGGTATGCATAATTTGGGATCTGTGGAGCATAGTTATAGTTTTAGGAGTATGTTCAATAATTAATGGCCATGGGATATTGAAGTTATGCTGGGTCCACCTTTATGAGTTTAGAAGGATGAATTTCGGGTTTAAGCCTAGAAAATTCACGTTGGGGAGTTATGGAACAGATTTTTTGCTTAAGAACTACATCACTATTTGAGTGTTCAAGAGTTTTAATGGGAACTCTTGGGTCCATGCTGTGGGTTTAAAAGGACAGATTTGGAGTTCAAGACTCAATGGAATATTCAGGTTTGGGAACAGATTTATGACTTAAGAGCTAGACAAACATCTGGTTCAGGATTTTCGATCAGGGATTCCTGGGATGAAAAATGTTCAGTTTAGAACAGGTTCAAGCATAAACATAACGCTCATTTTTTTGAATTTGTGGAATAGATTAGGCTTAGGAGGTGTCCTAATATTTGGGGGATTAGAGATCTTTTTTTTTTTTTTTTTGAGATGGAGCCTCAAGCTATCCCCCTGGGTAGAGTGCCATGGCATCACAGCTCACAGCAACCTCCAACTCCTGGGCTCAAGCCAGTCTCCTGCCTCTGCCTCCCAAGTGGCTGGGACCACAGGCACCCGCCACAACGCCCGGTCATTTTT
>CAUYQV010187682.1:0-20281 GCA_963574575.1 Galagoides demidoff
ATAATACAGATCTTGGGCAAATAGGTGGTGATGCTAATTGCAGCTGCTCTTCCAGATGACGTTTCATTGTTTGAGCAAATTAGCACATGCCCTAGTACCTGGCATGCAGCTACTGACCTGAAAAATGCTTTTTGGGGGGGGAATGCCTATTACTAAAGACCAGCAGAAGTGATTTGCTTTCAGTTGGCAAGACCCAGAATACTCCTTCACCGTCTCACCTCAGGGGCGTATAAGTCCTGCAGGGACTTGATCACCTTTCCTTTCCACAAGGCCCGCTGGTTCATTACACAAGGAAATGTGGATTGGACTAGTGAGCAAGAAGTAGCAACTACTCTAGATTTACTGGTAAGACATTTGTGGGTCAGAGGTTGGGAAATAAATCTACCATATGTTCAACAGCCTTCCAACATCCATTTACGATAAAAACTCTCAACAAGCTAGAAATATAGGAGAACTTCCTTAACTTGACAGAGACTAACTACAAAAATCTATAACTAACATCAGACCTCCTGGTGAGGAATAAGCCTTGCCACTGAGATCAAGAACAAGTCAAGAACAGCCCCTCTCGGGCCAGGCACTAGGGCTCACACCAATAATTCTGGCACTCTGGGAGGCTGAGGCAGGTGAATTGCCTGAGCTCAGGAATTTGAGACCAGCCTGAGCAAAAGCCAGACCCTGTCTCTACTAAAAACAGAAAAACTAGCCTGGTGTTGTGGAGGGTACCTGTAGTCCCAGCTACTCCTTAGGCTGAGGCAAGAGGATTGTTTGAGGTTGCTGTGATCTGTGACACCACAGCACTCTACTGAGGACAACAAAGTGAGACTCTGTTTTAAAAAAAATAAAGAAAGAAAGAAAGAAAAAAGAATACCCCTTCTCTGAGTATGTGCAGTGACTCATACCTATAATCCCAGCACTCTGGGTGGCCAAGGTGGGTGGATTGCCTGAGCTCACAAGTTTGAGACCAGCCGGAGCAAGAGTGACACCCTATCTCTAAAAATACACAGGCACTGTGGCAGGCACTTGTAGTCCCAGCTACTTGGGAGGCCGAGGCAAGAGGATCACTTGTACCCAAGAGTTTGAGGTTGCTGTGACTCTACCCAGAATGACAGAGTAAGACTCTGTCTCAAAAAATAAAATAAATAAAATAGAATATCCCCTCTCACCACTCCTTTTCAACATTGCACTGGAATTCCTAGGTAATGTAGTAAGGCAGAAAAAAAAAAGGAAATAATAGGTATAAAGACTGGGAAGGAAGAACTAAAACTGCCTTTGTTCAGATAAGATGATTGTCTATGTATAAAATCTGAAAGAACTAACCAAAAAATCCTCCTGGAACTAATAAATAATTAGAGCAACATTGAAGAATACATGGTTAACATACAAAAGTCTATTGCTTTTCTATAATCCAGCAATGAACAAGCGAAATTTGAACTTTAAAACTCAATACCATCTACATTAGCACCTCCAAAAACAAATAAAAATAGGTATAAGTCAAACAAAATATGTACAATGTCTATATAAAGAAAACTATAAAATTTTGGTGAAAGAAATCGGAAAAGAATTAAATAGAGAGACATTTCATATTTATGAGTAGGAAGACTCTGTATTGTGCACCTGTCAGTTCTTCCCAATTTGATCTAAAGATTCAGTGGGATCCAAATGAAAATCTCAGAAAGTTATTCTGTGAATATTGGCAAATTAATCCTGAAGGTTATATGGAGAGGCAAAAAGACCCAGAATAGCCAACAAAACATTGAAGGAGAAGAACAAAGAGAGAAGACTGATACTATGTATTATCAGACTTCAATACTTACTGTAAATCTACTGTAATCAAGACAGAGTGTTATTACTGACAAAGAAGACAGATAAATGGAGCAGAATGGAAAGCTCAGAAACAGACCCACATAAATGTCAACTGATCTCTTACAAAGGTGCACAGGCAATACTTCTCAGCAAATGGTCCTGGAACAAATGGACATCCTTGTACAAACAAATAAACAAATCTAGACATAGACTTTACACCCTCAATAAAAATTAATTCACAAAAAATCATAGAACTAAATTTAAGGCTCGGCGCCTGTAGCACAGTGGTTGTGGCACCAGCCACATGCACCAAGGGTGGGGGGTTCAAACCAGGCCCGGGTCAGCTAAACAACAATGACAACTGCAACAACAACAACAAAAAGAACTAAATTTAAAACACAAAACTATAAAACTCCTAAAATAAAGATAACATAGTAGAAACTCTAGATGACCTTAGGTTTGGTTATAATATTTTAGATACGATATCAAAGGCATAAGCAATTAAAAAATTAATTGACACACTAGACTTCATTAAAATTTAAATCCTCTGCTCTACAAACACACTGTTAAGAAAATTAGAAGACAAGCTATAGACTGGGAGAAAATGTTTTCCAAAGACATATCTGATGAAGGACTGTTATTCAAAACATACAAAGAACTCATAAAACTCAGCAAAAACAAAACAAAGAACCTGATTAAAAAGTTGGCAAAAGACCTGAACAGATTCCTCACCAAAGAAAATATGCAGCTGTTAAATAAGGCTATAAAAATATGCTTAATATCATATGCCACTGGAGAATTGCTAATTAAGACAAGATACCACTACACATCTATTAGACTGGCCAAACTCCAAAACACTGACTACACCAAATGCGGTGAAGATATGGAGCAGTAAGAATCCTCACTCACTGCTGGTAAGATGCAAAATGGCACAGCCACTTTGGAAGACAGCGTGACAGTTTCTTACAAAACTGAATATGCTCCTAGCATATAATCTAGCAACCACACTCCGTGGTTTACCCAAAGAAACTAAAAACTTACAACCACACAATGACTTACACTTGGTTGTTTATAGCAGCTTTATTCATAATTATCAAAACATGGAAGCAGGAGGCACCTGTGGCTCAGTGAGTAGGGTGCCGGCCCCATATACCAAGGGTGGTGGGTTTGAACCCAGCCCCAGCCAAACTGCAACAACAAAAAAAATAGCCAGGCATTGTGGCGGGCGCCTGTAGTCTCAGCTACTTGGGAGGCTGAGGCAAGAGGATCACTTGAGCCCAAGAGTTTGAAGTTGCTGTGAACTGTGACACCACAGCACTCTACTGAGGGCAATAATGTGAGACTCTGTCTCTAAAAAAAAAAAAGCTTGGAAGCAACCAATGTGTCTTCTGATAACTGAGTGAATAAATTAACTATGGTTCATGCAGACAATGAAAAGAAATGAGCCACCAAGCAATGAAAAGACACAGAGGAACTTTAAACACAGTTACTATGTGAAAGAAGACATATTCTATTATTCTAATTTTATGAGATTCTGGAAAAGACAAAACTGTGGAGACAGTAAAGAGGTCAGTGGTGGCTAGGTGTGAGTGGTGGAGGTGGGATGGGCAAGTGCAGGAATAAGCACAGAAGATATTTTGGACGCTGAAATTATTCTGTATGAGACTATAATGGTAGATACATGTCACTATTCTTTTATCAAAACCCAGGGAATGTACAACATCCAAGACTGAAGCCTCATGTCAGCTGTGGACCTTGGTGATGCTCTGTCAATGCAGGTTCATTAATGGTCACAAATGTACCACTTGGTGCTGGACGTTGACAGTGGAAGAGGTTGTACTTGTGAGTGGGGAAGGGGTACGGGGAAACCCTCTGTACTTTCTGCTTAATTTTTCTGTAAACCTGAACTGCTCTAAAAATCAAAGCCCTATCTAAATTTGTTGAGATATCCCTCTTGGATGAAGGATAAATGGTTAATATCTGGCCCCACCTACAACCCCATAAGGTAGAATGGCTAGTGGGCCTCTTTGGATTCTGGAGGCAACAGATCCCTCCATATTTGTGTATTGCTCCAGCCCATTTACTGAGGTACCTGATGAAAAACTGTAAGTTACGAGCAGGGTCAAGAATGGGAAGGCTTTGTAATAGGTCTGGGTTGCCATACAGGCTTCTCTGTTATTAGACTTGGGCCATGTGGTTCCACAGATCCAGTGGTGGTTGAGGTGTCTGTTGCAGGTAGAGATACTATCTGGAACCTTTAGCAGGCCTTTCTAGGTGAATCACAGCACAGACCCATAGGGTTTTAAGAGTAAAGCACTGCTATGCTCTGACAATAACTATACTTCTTTTGAGAAATAGCTTTAGCTTGCTACTTGACCTTAGTAAAAAACAAAACATTTAACCAGGTGTCACCAAATTGCCAGGCAACCTGAGCTGCCCATCATGAACTTGGTGCTGCTGTACTCACAAGCCATAAAGTTGGGTGTGCACAGCAGCAACTCACTATCAAATGGAAGTGTATCTCACTATACAGGAGACTGCACCCAAGCAAGTCCTAAATGCACAGGTACATCAGACCAAGCCAAGGCCCTGATGCCCATGGTCCCCACTTTTGCTACATTACTGTCTCTCTTCCAGCCCACGCTATAGCCTCATGGGGCATCCTTTAGGATCAGTGGACTGGTACTAAGACAACTCACACCTGGTTACAAGATGGTTGTGCATAACTGGCAGACACCACCTGAAAGTTGACAGTAACAGCACAGCCGCCCCATTCTGGGAACTCCCTGAAGGACTGTGGTGAAAGGAATCCTCCTCTTCAAGTAGGCAGAACTTCAAGTAGTGCACCTGGTTGGTTTTTTGTTTCAAAGTAGAAAAGTGCAGTTGTATACTGATCTGTGGACTATGGCCAATGGATTAGCTGCATGGAACGGTGTTTTGTTTTCACTAGAAAAGACATTCTCAGTCTAGATTTGCCATCCTTGCATGTAATGCTTCTGCCAAAGTTACCATCTCTGGACTTACAGAAAGCCTTATGGCTGCACTGTCATAGTATTCCACACAGCATTGCTTCTGATCGAGGAACTCATTTTACAGCAAATGAAGGGCAATAATGGGCCCGTGCTCATGAATGCACTGGTCTTATCACGTTTCTCATCACTTGAGGCAGATGGCTGCATTTAAAGATGCAGTTATAGTGCCAGTTAGGTGCAATACCTTCCAGAGCCCAAGCAAGGTTCTCCAGAAGTGCTTCCACCTGGACACACAGCAGTGATTCACTAGATGAGACGTTAAGGCTGCTACAGCCACTTAGACCTCCTCATGCCTCTGAATGAACAGGCTAGGGTGACTACATCTGACAATCAATGGGAAACTGAACCGCTACAACACAACAGAGGTAAGGAAGACTATCTTTGGAATTCACGACATCACTCAGGCATCTCTTCATGGGACACTGCCCTGATACTAAAGCTAATGGAAAACTACAACGGCCCCTTCCAAGCAGGACTGCCCTACAGAAATCAAAAGGATCCTCGTCACCACTTTCGGCATCAAGACAACCTAGATGAGATGGATAGTTTTTTTATAATTTACTAAAACTGGCTCAGGAAAAAAATAGAAAATCTGAATAAACTTATATCAAGTAAGAAGACTGAATTCGTAATTTAAATCATCCTACAAATAAGACCCCGAAGAAAAGCCCTATGACTTTGCTATTGAATTCTACTGAACATTTAAGGAAGAAACAATATTGATCCTATTCAAAACTGGTGGAGGTGGGAACACTGTCGAGCTCATTTTAGTTGCCAGCATTAGCCTGCTACGAAAGCCAGACATGAAAAGAAAACTAGAGATTAATATCCCTCTCCAATATAGATGCAAAACCCTAAATGAAAAATAGCAAGCCAAATCTAGCAATATATTTTTAAAAATTCTATGGCCAACTAGGCTTTACCCCAGGAATGCAATTTAATATCCAAAAATTAATATATAAAATAGTTGTATAAACAGGATAAAAGGCAAGTCCACATGATCATTTCAGCAGATGCTGAAGAGCATTTGACAAAATCAAATATTCTTTCATGATTTTTTAAAAAATTAAATTAATGCAATCATGGTGTACAGTGTGCTGTTTTCATACACATTTTGAAATACTCTCATCAAACTGGTTAACATAACCTTCATGCCATTTTCTTAGCTATTGAGTTAAAACGTTCATACTCTGCTTTTAGAAAGGTTCACTTGTACCCTTGTAAGATAAACCATAGAGGTGACCCCACCAATCTCCCTCCCTCCCCCTATCCACCCCCCCTTGCCTCCCCGCTCCCACGCCCTTCTCATATTCTAAGGCTATAATTAGGTTATGACATTCCTATAAAAACTAGTAGCTAGTATCCAATGTACACAGCCCTATTTTGAAACTAATTCACAGCTTTTGTAGAATCTTGGAGACCCTGGGTCAACCTGACTGGCCCCTTTAGCCACACTTTGCAAATCTTTCTTCATACTAGGATAGCTCTGTGAGTGGTTTAAGAGGCTTTTTATTTTCACAAAACATAGAACTCAAATCAAATCATGTTTACAGTCTCTTTATAAATCTAAAAATGTTATCTTCTTGGAATTGTTGATGAAATCATCACTCCAGATAAGACAGCTGGATGAAATCTAAACCACACCACACCCCCCAGCTCATGCAGAAATTCAGAGGAAAACACATGAACAATTCTGGGAAGACTTGGTTGCCCGAATCTAGGAGCAGTAGACCCAGGACTCTATTTACAAATGGGTTGTAGATGAAATGTAACTTTTATGCCAAGATGATGACGATTTCTCTGAAGGAAACTGTGATAGTTACACCTCTAACTTTGTTTCCTTGTTTTAGAGGCCACCCAGTTCTTCCCAGCTACTATCAGCACTGCCGTCCCAGAAAAGAGAGCGTCTGACACTGGGCTTTTGTTCAGAACGTTATTTTGGATAAAACCTCTCTGAGATTCTGGGTGCCAGAAAAATTGTCTTATTGAGGGAGAATTCCTGGGAGAAGTAAAGACTAAAAACAAAAACAAAAATACAAAGGCTTCTCAGAGAAGCCCAAGGACACACCTGCAAGGTCCTCTCCGGGGTAACCTAACTCTTCAGAATTCATAAAACTTAGCTTCCTGGGTCTTTGAAACGAATGCTTGATGCTTGCTTCAGCTTCTGCAAACCCTGCACATGATTTGACACCTCCAATGGAAGGTACTATAGTAATGCCTTTCTCTGTCTACGGGTGAGTCCAATAAAAATACGGAAACAGAGCTATTCGGGGAGTGCAGCCTTTTTGAATTCTAGTCTGCCGTGGCTCCACTGCCTGAAATAAAGCTCTTTCCTCGTCTATCTCCAGTACTTAGGTGACTCTTATTTCTCCATGGGTCCGAGATTCCTGCAACATTATCGGGTCTAACAGAGTAAAAAGTCAAAGCATGAGAGAACCTAAGAGTTGAAGCTTGGATTTGCTGTTCACCTAATTCTGGTATCATCTCTGCAATATTCTTGGCCTGCATCTAAATAATTCTAGGAAACCATGATTTGATTCTCTGAGTCTAGAACTCTATATTTTAGTCATCTTTCTGTATTTTCTTTAGCCCTTTCTATACTTCAAATAGACCATAAGGAATTAATTCTGGATATATTTAAGCTAGATGACTACACTTCTGAATCTGGGGAAAAATATTTCAAAAACAAAAAGTGTGTATCATGAATATAAGGCCCTGAATGAAAATGGCCCACCCGTCTCCCCAGGATCTTCCTACTCGCTGTCTTCCTCTCATAGACGCCACACACAATGCACAAAGCCACCTCCTGCCCGAGGCAGGGAGGACGAGCATGCAGACATCTGCAGTTTCTATTCCTGGTTCACAGTTTTTATTTTTATGAGACCATGATACATGCTTCCTCTACCCAACTCGGTACATTTAAACTGTGTCATTATAGAGGAAGTCAAAGGAATTCCCAAAGCCCTCTACATGTAACCTTTGGGTTGTTTCTCTTTTTGGATTATGTGAGGTTTCATGTATCAAAAAAAATGACACATACAAATTGTGTAAGAAAAACAATTCCTGAACCTTCCATAGAAGGGCTTAGAGCGATTATCTGTTGTAAGCATCATCTTGCCAAATAGTTATTACTCACAGGGGCGATGGAGTCTTGCATTCTTTCTAAAAATAGAACTTTCCATTAAAAAAAGCACAATATGTTTATGATGTAAAACTACCAAAGAAGTTATTTTTATCCTCTAGGCAGTTAGCATTTTATTCCAAATAGAACCAAATGAATAATTGATGAAAGAGAAAAAAGGAATTCAGACATCCGGAAATTCACTGTTCCTTTTCTGCCCGTTTACGTTTCTGAAATGCTGTTTCTTATTACATAAAACGATATCCTCTAACCAATAATGTCCAGTAGTGAACGGAAAGAGGCTTATAGAAAGAGGCAACAATCAATTCAAGCTTCAAACATAAAAGAAAAACCAATAGGAAGAGAGGAGTTACATTTAAAAAAATAAACAGTCCACTCCACAGCGTATTAAATACCTTCTTTTCCTATCATTTCTGTCCCAGGCTCCACATTCAAAGGCAGTGCAGTGTCACAAAAGAGCCCGATCTGGGATTAGAAGGTCTAATCCCAAACGTCTGTGTGAGAACGTGAGCTCCCTCACTTACTAACAGGATGACCGTGAGCAAGAGACATCATCCCAGCAGTTTGGTTTCCCAAGTTCAATTGCCATAGTTCAATTTCCCAGTCTATAAAGTCGGATAAGGGCGTCCCCCTCACCAGGTAGCAGGACTAAATGAGACGTGTGAGCAAAGGGCTGAGCCCACGCCTGTCACACCATGAATGCCGCAGAGATCAGCAAGTGGGATCTTCGCTCTTAGACTTACACAGGATTTGCGGAAGAGACGGTGGGGAATAGGGAGAAAAGGGAACGAGGAGTGAAAGGACCCAAGGGGCAGGGCAGGTGGTTTTGCCTGGTGGGTCCCCCGGCAGCAATGCAGCATTTGATACCATGTCTGGCATCTTGGTGACTCTGAAATCGCACTTCAATTGATCATACTTCAATCGTCGTGCCACTCAGGAGATCTGTGAGGGAACTGTTGGTAAACTCCCATTTTTCCCAGGCCAAGCTGAAACACTAAACTGTTGAAGTCACACAGGCAGGGCCGCAGCCCACTGGGGTCATTCTGCGGCTTGGTCAGCAGCACCACAATGGGTCTGATTTGTCTCTTTCTTTTTAAAAAACATCTCTTTATGATAACTATAAAAAAACTCCATATCAGGAGAAGTAGGAGCTAACGTGGACAAATGATATTTTAATTTGGAGTAAAATTATATGTGATATTTGTGCTGGATTTCAATTATTTTATTTTATTTTGCAGCTTTTGGCCGGGGCTGGGTTTGAACCCGCCACCTCTGGCATATGGAGCTGGCGCCTTACTCCTTTGAGCCACTTAAAGGTGCTGCCCCTTATTTTAAATTTTTAGGATAAAAACTCTCCTGCCTGTGCATAGATCTTATTAGTTGCTTATTATTCTTTTCTTTCTTTCTCTAAATACTTCAACATCTGAAATCACGGATGGCAAGTGAAGCCTTTGGCAGCCCTATCTACTTATCAGCTTTCCTCCCGCCCAGTCCCAGGACACATAGATGGTTCTAAGAGATATTTTCTTGGAGGCCGTAGCCCGTTCCTAGCACAATTACTTAACATACACTAAAAGAAACCCAAGAATAAGGTCAGAAAACCTTTGAGAACAAATTGCAAAGCACATGATTCCCAGGAACAGTGATCTGAGAGCTGGAAAACCCCGCTCCCGAATGTTTGCCTCAAAGCACCGCGGTCCTGAATGCCCGGACAGTCCAGAAGCGGAGAGGGGCCCCCACCTGGCTGACCGACGGATGCTGATTACCAACTAAAACCTACAAGACAGCAGCTGCTTTCTCCTAAATCCCACCCTGTGCAAAGCAGCCTTGTGTAACCAGCACCCTGCCTGAACACTTTACGGGAAGGGGAGAGAAGAAGGCAGGGAAATGAGGGAGAGCAGAGGGGCACAGGGGAAACCAGGAAGGACTTCTGATGTCCCAAGTCTACAAGCTCTTTTGTCAGACCCGGCAGCTGAGGGATGGAGGACAAGGTGTGCTCTGAGCAGGAGGGTCATGCGCCTGCAATTCATTACATCTCTCTGGTGAGGCGCTGTGGGCCACCCACCACTGGGGGGAGCCGTCCAGCTCTTCTCTTGGAGAGCGGAAATAACATCCCCATTTCCAGACAAGATCCGCACTCATACGCACTAGGACTGTCACTGAGAAATTCCCAACATCCCATCCCATTCCTGGCATTCAGTGCCCTTGTGGTCAGTTTCCAGGTGGCAAATAGGATATTTTTCTACTTCTTAGAGACTTGGCTTTCAGCCAGTGTTATTGGCCAAGAAGCTCCAGAACTTCCAAAAGCATGATTATGGGCATTGATTCACAGCGCCTTTGAAAACTGCATGCCAAAACACACATACGCTAGACATACACGTATAGCGTGCAAATGCCTCATAAGCGTCATGTTTTTCTGGCCTGGCCTGCTGCTTCACTTCCTGCCTTCATGAACAGGATGTGACCCAACAGGATGTAGCGCTCCCTTGTTTTCCAGCCCTAAAACACTGATGTGTGGATTTGATGACTTGATCATTGACCTCCGGTGACCATGTGTCCAGAGGAAAACCCGCACTCCAGTCATGTGGGCCTCAAAGCCTCCAGGATGGTTGGACGTTTCACTCTTTCCCAAGGAACTGAGAGCCTTCTCTCCCTAAGGAGGCAACCCCAGGTGAAGGCAGGTAAAGGCCGAAAGGCTGGCTCATGATAGGAGCGCTTGGGCACTTTGAATGAGGTGGGTCTGTGCCCCGATCTGATCCCGGCCCTCAGCGTGGGCTCTTTAAAAGGGCTGTTACTTCTTAAGACCTAACAGGGCATTACTCCACTTTCTAGGTGAATTGACTAACACATAGGAAGGTTACATAACTTGCTCAAGGTCAAGTCTTTTCCAACTCCAGCGCACTTCTTGGTGAGGGAAACCTGGAGACTTGGGAATCACCGGGGAAGGCCAGATGTCATGTGAAGGCAAGAGCAGCCCCCTTCACTGCAACCCCAGCTCCCCTCGGTCCCCTGCTATTCATCACTCTGTCCTTTGGCAATTCAATTACATCTCTCCCCTTTGCCAATTCTTGGGATAACACCTTCTGTAGACTCACCGCTCTACCGTCCTCGTGTCCCCAGAGGTTGGGCCTCTGAGAGCCTCCTGTGTCCCTCCTCTCCTGAAATGCTTTCCTCACATACCAGAGTGGCAAGAAGAGGAAGCAGCAGGGAGGGTGCAGGCTGGCCCAGGCCGGCCTTCCAGGCTCTCTCAACTGAAATCCCAGAGGTCAGTGCTGGGGCCTGCAGACCGTTGCCCCACCCCCATCCACAGTACCCCACCCCGGCGTGGACGAGTGAATGTGAATTGTTCTAAGAAAATAGCATCAACGATGTAGAGAAACCTGTCTTATTGCAAGTCACACAGTTGTCCTCTATGCCCCATATAAAGGAGGAAGGTGTGTTTGGGAAGAGGCAGAAGGGAGCTAAGAACTCTCCTGGGCAGGTACAGTAACGCTGGGATTTCAAGGAAGCATCCAGGTGAAATTTCCAGTAGGAGACTGGAAGTTTCTGATAGAACGCTAAAATACTAAATAGCATCATCCTTCTCCCACAATTCAATTTTACTCATGAGAATCTAAACTATCTCCCCTCAGATAAGCCTCCCCTCAGACAAGCCTCATTTGCCACTAAATATGACCCAAATAAACTCTGGACTCTAGACTGTGGTTTGCACAGCAAGCAGTTCCTAAGCTGAAATTAGAACTCCTCTCCGTCCCTCCGTTCTTCACCCTGAAGTGACCTGCAGATGCCTACGGATGTTGTTTTAGATATGGGGTGTTTGAAGGGCAGCTTTTATTCAAATGCAGCTCAAAGAATATACAGATTTTCGTGTTGCTTTTTGGTGTCAATAATAAAAAGCTATCTTAAAAGAGCTGTGTTGAGAGGAAATCAGAAACATGCCTTCTCAGTGGTCTTATTTCTCAATTCGTGTCATGATGAAATTACTACATTCTTCCTGGTGTCACAGTCATTTGCATACACAAGTAAAGACATGTAATACGTGGGGTCCGCTGCCGGCTCCTCTTCTAACCCCGCAGGCCTGGCCTATGCTTTGCACGCAGTAGACTGGTAAAAATGATTAGGGGACTTATATTTAAACGAAGAGTGACCCTTAGAAGTCACTATGTGCTTCATAATCACAATTGTTACAATTGGATAAAACACTTTAGAAAGTTCATCTTTGGCTTGGTGCCTGTGGCTCAGGTGGCTAGGGCACCAGCCACATACACCTAAGGTGGCAGGTTCAAATCCAGCCTGGGCCCGCCAAACAACAATGACGGCTGCAACCAAAACATAGCCGGGTGTTGTGGCAGGCGCCTGTGGTCCCGGCTACTTGGGAGGCTGAGACAGGAGAATCACTTGAGCCCAGGAGTTGGAGGTTGCTGTGAGCTGTGATGCCACGGCACTCTACCCAGGGGGACAGCTTGAGGGTCTGTCTCAAAAAAAAAAAAAAAGAAAGTTCATCTTTATTAAATAAATACCTTATAAGTAAACGTTGAGATAAAGATCAAATTCAAAGAGATAGCAAACTAAATGGAGTTGTCTTAAAGCAGTGATTTCCAACCGATAATGCTGTGGCATACTGGTGTGCCGTGAGAGGATCTTAGGTATGCCATGAAAATCTGTAAGGATCCTTAATCAAATTATTTTCTAAAGAAATTCAAAGCACAGTAAGTATATTCTTTTTTTTTACTCCCTTTTTAAAATGAACATAATTTAAGTGTACCAAGGGAGTTTCAAGCACAGGTTCAAGTGTGGTGTGAGATAAAAAAGGTTGAAAAACATGGTCTTAAAGTAACTAAAGGCATGATCGGCAGGAGCATACGAATCTATGATTTACTGCAACCTCCTGCAGTAGTTGTTGGCCATAAACTTTGAGCCTGAGCCAAATCTCTAGAGATTATTTGATCAAGCAATTAACTAAAGAATTTTTTGTATTATATACATCTATAATTATATAAGCTATGCCATGCAAAGGTAATAAAATGCTAGTAAAGAATTTTCCTAATTCTAGTGTGCACCAGAAGCTGAGAAACAATAAACTCTAGTTAACTCTCTCCAAAAATAATTGTCCAAACCCATCAGCCTCTTTAGTAGTTAAAGAATAAAACAGTAACTTCTCATTACGTCAGATTATCAGACAAGCAAATACTAAAAAGAATTCTAGTTTCCAGCTTTATGTAGGGTTTTTTCAAACCACAAGTTATCATCTGTTCATGGATCATGAAATTAACTTAGCAGACTTTATCTGGTATTTTAAAAAAAAATTTTTTTTTTGGAAAAGGAACGGAAGAGGAAAGAGAAGAGAAAGAGTTCATTGCCCACTGGAAATCAAGAAGGACGGGTCGAGGGAAGGACCAAAAAGCTGCCTTACAGGTATAATGAACACCATTCGGGGGTGGGCACACTGACGGCTCTGACTCAAGCATTCTAAAAGCTATCCACATAACATGGAGATTTGAAATTAAAAAAAAAAAAAAAGATTATCTTTACCTGTGGCAAAAAGAAGAGAATTCATTGCATTTAGTCAGAAAAATGTTAAACTTTGTTTCAATTATACGTGTGTGTGTGTGTGTGTGTGTGTAGTGAGTGACTATATAAAATGTATTTTTCACAGTGGGTTAAAGTGTGTAAGATTTGAGAAACACTCTAGAATGTGGAGAAAGCACACTCCCCCAATTAGGCTTAAATACATTCTCCCTACAACAAAATACAATGCAGTCATTAAAAATAAAAAGGCATAACATCTATTAACTTGCAATGATGTTGGGACACAGTCAAAACAAAAGCTGGTTAAGTAATAAGACAGGAAGCACAGTGTAATCCCCTTTAGGGAAATACTCACTGTATTTATAAATACATCTAGGCCTTGGAAAAGAGAGGTTAAGTGTCCAGACAAAGTATGACCTCCCAGTTCCCATATCCTGGCTCTGCCACCTCCCAGCTGCACAGTCTGGGTCAAAACACTTCACTTGTCACTAGATAAGTACTGTACCTCTCTCAGAGGATTGTGAGGATGGGCTGAGCTAATACAGGTAAAATTCTCCCAGCCATGTCAAGGGCTTTGTAAGCACTTAAGAAATGTTAGCTGGAAAACATTCTTCTTAGCAAAGAATCTCAAGAATGGAAGAAAAAGTATCCATTGTACATCAGCCCTACCATGAAACTGATTTATAGCTTTCATAGGAAAACTATAACCCAATTTTAGCCCAAGAATATGGGGAAAGGGGAGAGGGTGGGGATGGGAGGCTGGAGGGTGGGTGGAGGGAGGGCGATTGCTGGGACCACATCTATGGTTCATCCTATAAGGGTACGTGTGAATCTCTCTAAATGTAGAATATAAATGTCTTAACACAATAACTAAGAAAATGACATAAAGGCTATGTTAACCAGTTGGCTGAAAGTATTTCAAATTGTATATACCCCATGATAGCATTAATGTACACAGATATGATTTAATAAAAAAAAAAGAAAGAAAGAAATGTTAGCTCCATCCATACCAGACAGAAAATGAGCGATTTCACATCAAAAATCTTAAAGCTTGGCACCTGGGGCTCAGAGGAGTAGGGCGCTGGCCCCATATGCCGAAGGTGGCGGGTTCAAACCTACCCTGGCCAAAAACTGCAAAAAAAAAAAAATCTTAATAGCAGTCATTCTCCGGATGCTGGGATAAGTAGCAAATTTCATTTCCTGCTTTACACATTTTGCATATATAAATTTTTTTCTTTATTTATTTCAGAATATTATGGGGTGCACACGTTTTGGTTACATGGTTTGCCTTTGCATATTTTAAGTCAAACTTACAGTTATGCCCCTCACGCAGAAAGCGTGCAGTGTTCTGGTGCAATGTATCCGTGAGTGGGAAATTTACCCACCCCCTTTATCCCCTCCCACCCCCTTAAATTTCACTGAGTTTTGCTTCCCTATGAGCACAAATGGGCTGATCAACTAGTTCAAACTTAGTATTGAGCACATGTGGTGTTTGTCTCCCATTCTTGTGATACTTCACTTAGGGGAATGGTCTCTAATTCCATGTAGGTTTTTACAAAAGATACCAGATGGCCATTTTCTTTGTGGCTGAACAATATTTCATGGGATATATATGCCACATTTGATTGATCCATTCCTGAGTTGATGGACATTCGGGTGGCTTCCACATCTTTGCAATTGTGAATTGTGCTGCTATAAATTCAAGAGCAAGTGTCTTTTTCATAAAATGTCTTTTTTTTCCCTTTGAGTAAATACCCAGTCATGGGATTTCTGGACCAAATGGTAGGTCTACTGTAAGTTCTTTGAGGAATCTCCATATTACTTTCCAAAGAGGTCAAACTAGTTTGCAGTCCCACCAGCAGTGTAGGCGACTTCCTCTCTTCCACATCCACACCAGCAGCTGTTGCTTTGAGACTTTACACTGTAAGCCATTCTCACTGGGGTTAGGTGATCTCTCAATATAGTTTTGATTTGCATTTTCCTGATGATTCGAGACACTGAGCATTTTTTTCATATTTCTCGGCCATTAGTCTGTCTTCCTTAGAAAAGTTTCTGTTCATTTCTTTGCCAACTTTTTAATGGAGTTGTTTCATCTTTTCTTGATTTGCTTGAGTTCTTTGTAGATTCCAGTTACCAGTCCTTTATCAGATGTACAGCATAAAAATATCCTCCCATTCTGAAAGTTTGCCCTTGGCTGTGCAGAAACTTTTTAACTTGATCAAGACACATTTATTTATTTTTATTATTGCTGTGATTACTTTTGGTGCCCTTGATTAATTCCTTGCCTAAGCCAATGCCTATCAACATTTTCTTCTAGAATTCTTCTAGTTTCAAATGACATGAAGGTTATGTTAACCAGTTTGATGAGAGTATTTCAAAATGTATATGAAAACAGCACACTGTACCCCATGATTGCATTAATGTACATAGTTGTGCTATAAGAAATAAAAATTAAAAATTTAAAAATTAAAAAAAAAAGAATTCTTCTAGTTTCATGACTTACGTGTAAGTCTATTACTCACCATGTGCGATTTTTCCCTTAGAGTTCTAAAATATCTTTAATTTGATAATTTTAGGATAAAAAACAAATAATATTTAAACAGGAATGGGAATAACAACACATTCTACTTGGACTTTGCTTACTTCTTTAGAGAGATTAGGTTTGAAGGATTTTTGCCCAATCAGGCAATGAACTCTGCTCTGGAATTTCATTTCCCTGATTTTGGAATTTCTGTAACTTCTGTGACTGGTATAAAGACATTTCTTCTGGTACAAAGACCATCTGGTCTTTGATGGTCATTTAATTCCCACAGCAAAGAGGTAGGTATTATTATGCCCATTTTATAGATAAGGAAACTGAGGCTTGGAATGTTATTAACTGGTACAAAGACCATCTTCTTCTCTAAATTGTGTTTGGCTTTTTCTTACTTTGTCATTCCAAATGAGTCCGCTAACAGAAATCTGTATAATTGGATGGACACATTATGTAGGCCCCAAAGCTTCTCTCTGTCTCAATATTTTATTTCTCACAAAATGACTGTGACATCCTGTCCAAAGAACAGTCCAAACTGAGCTGTCATCACATTTATTCTTGAATTAAAAACAGGAACCTTATATGGCATTCTGTGTGGGTGGGAAGACTCATCATTAAAGAAAAGGGGGAATTACAGAAATGCATGGAAAAAAGGATTTAAAAATCATCTATTGTTTCTCCACTCCAAGCCCATTATTAACATGTTAGTATATTTCCTCCCAATCTTTCGCTTTATAGTGTTATCTTGGGTTTCTGTGGTCTTGTCATAAACACAATGGAGCAAATTGCTTTTGCCACTTGCTATTGTATAAAAGGCACGCACCATGCTGTCATATAATTTTCAAAAACATTTTAGTAATGGGGTACCGTTTTCTTGGGTGAGTAACTACTCCTCTATTAAAGGACATTCAGATTGTTTTCAAGTTTTAGCTGTTATAAATAGTACAATGAAAAAATCATATGCAAATTTTGTATAAAAATGTTGAACTTCTTATGTTTGTGAAATTGTTTCAGCTTCTTCCATGCATAGAATCCAAAAAGTGGAATTTCTGTGTCAAAGGTCATGAGCATTTAGTCTTAGCACAGTGGCTAACAGATTACAGCTGACTCTGTTATCCCATTACTCTCCTTTATCATAAATCAGTATAATCCTTTAAGAAAACACTGGTCATATGAATTAATTTATGTAGAGCCTTGTTCCAAAAAGGATTGGAAGTAGCTTACAAAAGCAAACACAGTCAGACAATTTTTAAGATGGGAAATTAGGGGGAAAGAGAAAAACAAAAAAAAAAGTAACAACTAGAATTTATTTCATACTTATCATGTACCTGCACTGGGTTAAGTTCATCATCATATATAATACAATCTCATTTAATTCCCACGGCAAAGAGGTAGGTATTATTACGCCCATTTTATAGGTAAGAAAACTGAGGCCTGGAAAGTTATTAACTTGCCCAATCTTACAAAACCAGTGAGAGACAGAGCAGATATTCAAACTCTAGAAGTTGAGCTCTTAGCCATTATTCTATACTTCATTTGGGGGTACGCAGATGTATATATTTAGTGGGGCTGAGCCCAAGTATGAGTCTGCTTTCCAGCAGTCCTTGCAGAGAAAGAGAGGAAAATCGGAAGATTCATAGTGTTCATAAGTTAAACACACTCCATCTTCTGAATATGAGTATACGTGCTTCATCCCACTCTTTCCATTTGGGTCATTTTATTTTTAAATGTTCATACAGTATTTAGGATGCTGAGAGCAGTGAATGCTATATCATTATTGTTTGCATTTTAATATCAGCGAGTTGGGCACTTTTCATATGCTAATTTATTCCTGTGTTGTTCTGTCTTCCTTTGGAAATCGGCCAGTTCTTGCCTTTGCCCTTTCTGTGTTGTTTTCCCCTACTATCTTTATGATCACACCTTAAAATAAAGATACAAAGGTTTTAGAAACTATTTGTAGTAAACATGACAATCTCTAATATTGAACTCAGATAATTTCACACTAATTCATGTCCTCTAGTCTAGTACCTTCCAGTGCAATATTCTATCATGTAGAAACCTAGTCTTTCATCTTCTAGAAAGTCGACAGATATTAAAATTTATATCTGTAAAGTTTTTCTGTGATATAATGTCCTATAATTCAACAGGACTCTATCAGGGCCATGAGGTGAGTTGAGAATGTATACACTTTCTCTTTATTCTTACTGCTTATTATCTTATTTCATTTACTTTCTTATATGCAACCTTGTTCCAACAAGGATGCATTTTTATTAATTATTTTCATATAGCCTTTCTCTTTAAAATAATTTTTTTTTTGAGACAAGAGTCTTACTCTGTCGCCTTGGATAGAGTGCTGTAGTGTCATAGCTCACAGCAACCTCAAACTCCTGGGCTAGCGAGATCCTCTGTCTCAGCCTCCAAGTAGCTGAGACTCTAGGTGCCTGCGACAGTGCTCAACCAGTTTTTCTATTTTTAGTAGAGACAGGGTATCTGTCTTGCTCACCGGGTCTGGAACTCTGGAGCTCAAGCAATCCACCTGCCTCAGACTCTTACAGGGCTAGGATTACAAGGATGAGCCACCGGGCCCAGCCTTTAAAATACACATTAAATTCTCATAGAGTGTCTGTAACGTGGAGCCTGTTTAGGCCATTGAATCTGTCCCACAGAACAGCATCTTCCTGTCACTGTAATTCTACCATATGCCCTGACGACACGAGTAAATATCCTTAATGACGCAGTCTCCTTTCAACTTAGATGAGTTGCCGAATATACACTGAGGTGAATTTTTTTTTTTTTTGCTGTCAATAAGAAATTTACTTGTTTTTTTTAAAAATCCAAATCCTGGCGTTGTCCAGAAAAATTTAACAGGTGTGGCACCTGTGGCTCAGTGAGTAGGGCGCTGGCCCCATATACCGAGGGTGGTGGGCTCCAACCCGGACCCGGCCAAACTGCAACAAAAAAAATAGCTGGGTGTTGTGGCGGGCGCCTGTAGTCCCAGCTACTCAGGAGGCTGAGGCAAGAGAATCGCCTAAGCCCAGGAGCTAGAGGTTGCTGTGCGCTGAGATGCCATGGCACTCTATGGAGGGCGACAAAGTGAGACTCTCTAAAAAAAAAAAAAAAAGAAAGAAAGAAAGAAAGAAAGAAAAATTTAACAGATTTATTTATAATTGTTATAAAGTTGAACTGCTGAAACTTGTTCACTGAACTCTTCTGACTCACATTAATGCTGCATATCCCTGCATTTATATTAAAAATGCACACACAAAGGAAAATGGAGACACTGCCAATACCTGGTTTCTGTCCCCTATTTTTTTCCAGTTGCAATCATACACATAAGTATCTTTTGACCTCGTTGGGGGGGGAAAAAATCTAATGTTCAGAACTACCAATAACAGGAAGAAGAGCATTTTTTTTTTTTATATAATGAAACGTATTCCCATCACAGTGGACTCTTAAGCCCGATCTCTGCGTATGCGGCATGCTAGCTGGATGTCTTTTGGCATAATTGTTACACAGGTGGCCTGGACAGCACACAGATTGGTGTCTTCAAAAAGGCCAACCAGATGGGCCTTACTTGTCTGATGCAAAGCACCAATAGCTGCACTCTGGAAGCACAGATCTGTCTTAAAGTTCTGAGCAATTTCTCGCACCAGACGCTGGAGAGGAAGTTTGTGAATCAGAAGTTCCGGGGACTTCTGATAACGTCTAATTTCACCGAGTGCCACAGTTACAGGCCTGTAGCGAAGAGGTTTCGTCTCCCCTCCAGCAGAGGGCGCACTCTTGCCAGCAGCTTTTGCAGTCAGTTGCTTCCCGGATGCTTTACCACCCGGGGGAATTGCGGGCCGTCTACTTTGTATCAGCCATAGTATGAAAACCTCCTTCCTTACCACTCCCACCCTCTCCCCTCCTTCAACTGGAGCTCAGTGAGCAAGAGGCGGCGCTAGCATTAGACAGCGAGGGTCCACTTAGATGAATCTTGAGACTGCTTTGCCAAAACTTCTACCCACAAATAATTCCATTGGATTTAGTTTGAAACTGCATTGAGCCTATGAATTGATTCTGAAGAAGTCACATCTTCGCAAGGTCCGCCATCCTTGCCACAGTGGCCTTCTGTTGATTCCAGCCTTCTTTTGCGTTGCTGGTTAAAATTCAAACTTTGAGGCTCGGCGCCTGTGGCTCAATCCGCTAAGGCGCCAGCCACATACACCTAAGGTGGCGGGTTCGAATCCCCAGCCCGGGCCC
>CAUYQV010187685.1:0-48256 GCA_963574575.1 Galagoides demidoff
GGCACCTGTGGTCCCAGCTACTTGGGAGGCTGAGGCAGGAGACTCGCTTGAGCCCAGGAGTTGGAGGTTGCTGTGAGCTGTGATGCCATGGCACTCTACCCAGGGGGACAGCTTGAGGCTCTGTCTCAAAAAAAAAAAGAAAAAAGAAAATTACGAACCCAGAACTTGGACCATTGTAGTTGTTGAGAACATAACTGCCAAAATAATAAGTATAAATTGACAAATACATGTAATTCCTTTTTATTTGACTTACTTGGGGATGTGTTTTTAGACTTTTGTGACATGCTCTCAGAACTGAGGATGGAGACGGGTTGAGGGAGTGATTTGAGTTACAGACAGCTCAAAGGGTACCTGGAAAGTCTGTGGAAACTTCTGTTCCTATCATGAATTCTATTATAATTGCACTTGGAAGAGAACCGCAAGGATGAAAACTCTCAGCCTTGTAAGGGCCTGGGTACTCTGTGCATCTTGCCCAATGTTGGGCCTGGCTACGCGGTGGCAAGAAGTCACTGTCTTGGGGGCACACCGGGACCTGGTCCTCTCTGACTTCATCAAGAACAGCGGTGGGTTAATTCATGGTTCACATAACAGATGGAAAAAGCAATAGCTTCTGTGAATGAACTTTTTTGGGGAAAGGAAAAATAGCAGTATTTGACTTAAAAAAATTTTTTTTGAGTACCAAACTATAAATACCTTTTAAAAAAATTATTTTTTAGTTAAAAAAAAACCCTCTAACAGAGAACATGCCTGGAGTCTTTAAAGCTGTGGATTTTCATTCTCTCCCACAGCCTACATGGGATGAGACGCTCCTTCCGGAGCCCTGATGCCACCTATTTTACCTGGACATTAGCCAGGGTACACTGCCACCATCCTCCTTCCTCCCTACTCTGGCCTTCCCAAACCCAAGTAACTGAACCTGGAATATTAATGTAATGCAACTGAAATTCTTCTAGGTTTACTATATGTATAAAGACATGTATTTTTTGTACACTCTGTAAAGTGAGGGGAAAAAAAAACACATGGCTGGTATTTAACTACAGGAATGAGTTGAAAACTCTTTGGGTAGTGAATGTTGTCATTGTTGAATCCCCAGCTATCTGGTTGGCTTTGTTCTCCCACTTTTCCCTGAGAATGGCCTTTTGCCTCAACAAAAGGGGTTTCCTAATCTCCCATCCAGGGCCTCTACTGGTCTCCTACTGATGAAGGCCACTCATTTGCTAAGGTCATGGTTCAGGTTGTATTACTTCCAGAAAAAAAAAAAAATCCACATAACCACAGTGATTTCACATTCCTTGAATCTAAATAGCTGGTTTTCTGTTCTAATTATTTAGCTACTTGTCCTGAGTGATCTTTTGATTTCTCTTGGGTGACATTGTTAAGTTTTCAAGTATTAGACTTGCCTTCCAGCAGAATTCTCTCTTCCCTCTGCCAGCCCACAAATTCGGAACTTTACATGTTGGAAAGTTTGTTATTTACCTTTCCATCCTCTATAGAGGTGCTGTTGTTGATAGGTGAGGAGACGGGGACAGAACAGCCACTTATCTTTGGGATGATGTGACTGATTGAACTGAGTGATATGTAACATTACGATTCAGAGACCTTAAGTTTGAAATCAAATCTACTGATTTTATTTCAGCAGACATTTTATTTTGCAAGACATTGCAGCTAAACAAATGACTAAGACATAGTTTTAATCTCTGAAAACATTTGTACTTGAACTCAGGAAATAGACATATACATTTATAACAACTATGAGACAAAAAATTGAACATGGCAATGTGATAACTGGCATTTGCTGGGCTCAGCTACATATTTGCATAGATTATCTCCTTTATACTCCCATATTTCCACGAGATAGAGGATATTATTATCTTTGCTTTATAGTTGAAGAAGTTCTGAGAGGCTATTTAATCTGCCCAAGGTCAGCCAATAAATAAGAGAACTGGGATTTGACTTTCATGACTCCAGAGCCCACACTCAGCCACCAAATTTACTCCCTCTTGGCTATTCCCCCATGAAATTTATGACCTCGGGCAATGTGAACTCCACAAAGGAAGTATATTGCTATAACCCCAACTCCTAGAACAGTACCCAGCATAGAGCTGATGGTCAGTCACTTGGAAAGCATTTGTTGGACAGATGAACTCAAAGTCTTCTAAACAAAGCCAGGCACAATGGCTCATGCCTGTAATCCCAGCACTCTGGGAGGCTGAGGCTAGTGAATCCCTTGAGCTCAGTATTTCAAGACCATCCTGAGCAAGAGAGACCCATTCGCTATAAAAAATAAATTATCTGGGTATGATGCCACCTACCTGGAGTCCCAGCTTCTCAGAGGGCTGAGGCAGGAGGATCGCTTGAGCCCCGAAGTTTGAGGTTGTAGTGAGCTATGGTGATGGCACTGTATTCTAGTTAGGAAGACAGAGCAAGACCGTATCTCAAAAACAAAACAATCCTTTACAAAATACTGACAGAACAATCCCCCCCTGCCAATACTCAAATGGCTAATGCACAGGACCTGTGTGTACATTACCTGACGTGGGAAAGGGAATGTTGCAAATGTGATTAAGAATCTTGAGATGTAAAGATGATCCTACATTACTTGATTGAGCACATGGAAGTATCAGGGCTGCAGGGTCAGAGTCACCAGGAGATGTGTAAAGACAGGACCAGACAAGGGAGTGATGTGACGAAAGGGCTCTGAGCCTCGGAGCATGGGCTCTAGAACCTGGAAGGAACAAGGAAACACATTGTCTCTTGAACCCTTCGGAAGGAATTAGACTCTGCTAAAACCTTGACTGTAAACTCCTATCCTCTCAAACCATAAAGGAATAAGTCTGTGTTAAGCCACCACATTTGTGGCAATTTGTGGCAACAGCCACAGGAACACATCCACACCATGCCCTCATCCTACTGCCCTGGCCTTCACTGTGTCTGGAGAAGGTGTCCAACCTTTTTTTTTTTTTTCTTCAGCTACACATTGGAATAAGAGTTGTTTTGGTCCATGCATTCAATTCACAGTAATGGAAACTGATGAGCAAACAGCAACAAAAGTCTGTGCATGCGTTTTGTGATGTCTGTTACCACAGATAAGCAAATAAATGGTGGTATATGTATACCATGGAATACGATGCACCTTAAAAAAAGATGGAGACTTTACCTCTTTTATGTTTACATGGATGGAGCTGGAAAATATTCTTCTTAGTCAATGCCTTGTAATGAGATTGCAGGATCAAATGGAAGGTCTGTTTTGAGTTCTTTGAGGAGTCTCCATACTTCTTTCCAAAATGACTCTATCAGTTTGCAGTCCCACAAACAGAGAAAAACTTATTCATAATTTTATTGATTTCTCTATTTTTTTATTTTTTATTTTTATTTGTCTTTGATCTTCATTGTTTCCCTTCTTCTGCTAGATTTGTAGTTAGTCTATTCTTTTTTGTCTTGTTTCTTAGTTCCTTAAAGTGTAAAGTTAGGTTGTTGATTTGAGACCTTTTTAAAAATTAAAAAAAAAAAACTTTTACAAACCTATAACTTTTCTTCTCAGCACCGATGTTGTTGCATATTATAAGTTTTGGTACGTTATGTTTTTATTTTTGTCTCAAGATAATGTGTAATTTTTCTTATAGTTTCTTCTTTGGTGGTTCAAAAATGTGTTGCCTAATTTTGACATACTATTGAATTTTGTTTTTTCTTGTCTTTTCTGCTGCTGATTGTCAGTTACTCCATTGTGATCAGAGGAAGATAATTTGTGTATCTTTGTAAAATCTATTGACTTGTTTTGTTACCTAGCATAAGGTTTATCATGGATAATACTCCGGGCACACTCAGATAATACACATTCTGCTACTGCTGGGTGGTGTGCTCTGTTCTAGATATGTGTGTCAGGTGCAGTTGGATATCGGATTGTTCAATTCCTCTATTCCCTTTCTTGTCATTGTTGCAACAGCATCTTATTTGAATTGTTCTATAAAAAGTGGTGCATTGCTGATTTTGACGTTCTGTTTTGAAGCAAAGTTGATTTAAAAGCACTTATGGCCAGGTTAAATTCATGCAAATGTGATACTCATGATGAAACAATTTCTCTATTTCCTAATTTAATCTTCTGTCTGGTTGTTCTATTATTGAAAGCAATGTATTAATGTTTGCTATTATTGTAGATTTACCTCCCTTTTTTTTTATATACCTCCCATTGTAAAGCTCTCCAGGTTGGTATAGATACCTATAATTGTTCGATCTTCTCGGTGAATTAACCCTTTTATCATTGTGTAATATTGTTCTTTATCTCTTACAACAGTTAAGTCTATTTTGTCTGATTTTAGTATAGTCATTCTTGTTCTATTTTTATTTTTTATTTTATTTTTTGCAGTTTTTGGCCGGGGCTGGGTTTGAACCTGCCAACTCTGGCATACGGGGCCAACACCCTACTCCTTTGAGCCACAGGCGCTGCCCCTTCTTGTTCTATTTTGATTACTATTTGCATGACATTTTCCCCCATCCTTTCAGTGTTCAACTTATGCATAGTTTTAAGTCTAATGTGAGTCTCTTGTAGATAGCATATACTTGAATTCTGTCTTTTAATCCATTCTGCCAATCCATGTCTTTTGATCAAAGACTCTAATCTACATAAAGTCATTACTGATAGGGACACAATTTTTGACATTTTGTTATGTTTTCTGCATGTTTTAGAGGGTTTTTGTGTCTCATTTTTGGCATTACTCTTTTTCATTGTATTTGTTTTTTTATAGTAACACACTTTGAATCTCTTCTTATTTCCTTTTGTATATATTGAATAGATATTTTCTTTGTGGTTACCATGGGGATTACATATTATATCATAAAGTTATGACAATTTGTGTTAAATTGATGCCAAGGTAACTACACTCACATGTAAAACGCCCTTACAGTTCTCCCTTCCCACTTTATGATATTGAGGTCACAAATTATGTCTTTATATATTATGTTTCCATTAACATACACTTATAATCATTTTTATGCTCTTGCCTTTTAACTATATATAAGAATTAAAAGTAATGTTACAAGCCAAAATTAATACTGTTTTAACATTTTTCTTTGTGCATTTACCTTTACTAGAGAAGTTTTAATTTTGACAGATTTTTGAGTTACTCTCTAGAGTACGTTGTTTCAAGTTGAAAGACATTATTTAGCATTTCTTCTAGAACAAGACTAGTGGCAATGAACTGTTTGCTTTTGGTTATCTGAGAATGTCATAATTTCTTCCTCTTCTTTAAATAACAGTTTTGCTGGATATAGAATGCTTATTTGACAGGTTTTCTTTTAGGACTTTAAAGTATATCATCTTATTGATTCTGGCCTGTGTGTTTTCTGCTGAGATATCAGCTTACGGCTTGTTGTGGGTCACTTGCACTTGACAACTCACTTTCCTTTTGCTGCTTCTGAGATACTTTCTAATCTCCCTGCCCGTTTCTCTCTCTCTCCTTCTTCTGAGACTCTCATGGTGATATTTTGTCTGCTTGATGATGCATTGTAAGTCCTCTAGGGTTTGGTAACATTTCTTCACACTTTTTTCCTTTCTGCTTCAGAGTCGCTAACAAGAAATGACCCATCGGTGGTGCCTGTGGCTCAAAGGATTAGGGTGCCAACCCCATAGACTGGAGGTGGTGGGTTCAAACCCAACCACAGTAAAAAAAAAAGATATGACCTGTCTTTAATTCACTGATTCTTTTGTTTGCCTGATTGAGTCTGCCATTGAGCTTTTCTAGTGAATTTTTCATTTAGTCTCAGTATTTTCAAGCTCCAGTATTTCTTTTTCTTTATTTCTTTTTAAGTATAATTTTTATTTTTGTTGACATTCTCATTTTATTTGTATATCATTTTCCTTATTTCCCTTGGTTCTTTGTCTATGTTTTTCTTTAGCTCTTTGAACATATCTAAGATAGCTTTTGGAAAATCTTTGCCTAGTAAGTTTGATGCCTGTTCTCTTCCAGAATGGTTTTTGGAAATTATTTTGTTCTTTTGATTGGGCCATGTTACATTATATGTCTTGTGATTGTATACTGGGCATTGAAAATGTATCTACCTTTCTAATCTTAGAAGGCTAGCATAGAAGATCATTCCTAATTAGTGAGCCATTCAGCTTTGTGATCAACTTATAGTGAGATTTAAGATATTCTGAGGGCTTTTCTAGGCATGCACCCTGTATGGGCCTATGTAAATTTTTTTGACCAGGCATGGTGGCTTATGCCTGTAATCCTAGCACTCTGGTAGGCTGAGGCAGGTAGGTTTCTTGAGCTCAGGAGTTTGAGACCAGCCTGAGCAAGAGCGAGACCCTATCTCTATTAAAAATAGAAAAACTAGCCAGGCGTCATGGTGGGCACCTATAGTCCCAGCTACTTGGGAGACTGAGGCAAGAGGATCACTTGAGTACAAGAGTTTGAAGTTGCTGTGAGCTATGATGATGCCACAGCACTGTACCCAGAGTGACAGAGTAAGACTCTGTTTAAAAATGAATGAATGAATAAAATATATTTTTTTGCTTATTTGTTTTAAATAATTTCTCCCTCCTCTACTAAAATGATTTATTTTAAATGTATTAATGTCCTAAACTTTCTAGTTCCTTCTGGAGATCTTGGATATTCTATTATGATTCTCTGCCCATTATTCTCTTCACCCGAGATGTCTGTGGGTCTGTAGTCCCCCTGAAGATTTTACACAACATGGTACCTACCATTGCCTTCCATGGTTTCTGCCAGCCTGAGATGCAAACTATGTCACCATTTTCTGTATGAGCTCCAAGTCAGGCAAGACATAAACCCATCCCTTGAACAGACCATGGATAAGTCAGAACATTGAAAATATGTTGTAGTGTCCTGTTAGTCCCAGGCAGCAAACTGGGAATTGTGCTACTTCCTTCCTACTATGCTACAATGTGGAGGGAGTGAGGCTTGGGTTAGTATAAAACCCACAGTATTTCCAACCATTTAGTTGTGGGGGTTTTTGGCAGTGGCATTTACTTGGTAGCTATAGATTTTTTGCTAATTTCCAAGGCTCATATAAAATTTTTCATCAGTCTACTTTTTTTAAAGTTACTACTTCAGTTAGGGAATAAGAATATAAAGCTTTCTAGCCTGCCATCTTGCTGGCATTACTTCTGTTAGGTACTTTTACAAACTACCTAGCATATAGAAAGCATTGGTATTATTATTACTATTTTTTTCAAAAATAATAGTAATAATAATACCAATGTTATTTCTCACGCAGCACTGTGTTTAGTGACTGCACAGTTCTGACTGTCCTTTAGAGCAGATACCCCATTTGACACCTTGTTCAGTTGTACCATGCACATGAGTGCCTTGAGCCTTTGGGGTCTGATATTCCTCACTGAGAACATTCACTAGAAGTAAAGGAAAGCCCCAAAGTGCAGCTTAGGAAAACTAAACAGCCTCCTAAAAGATAGCTGGTTTTAAATAAAGACAAAAGAATGTACACCTACCCTCTTTGGGTGTTTCTTATTTTAAGAAGACTGGCACCACGTTCAGGGTGGTCTGGTAGCAACTGGAGACATTGATTTTTAAGATCTGCACTGTTCCACTTCTATCATAAATCAGTAAACTTTCTTCAACTCTTGTGAGAGAAGAATGTTTTTCAACTTGAAAAGCAAGACAATGAGCTTTGAGTTTTGATGAATGGGTTTTGGGTTTAGAATTCTGTACATTAAGTCATAAGAAAAACAGTGGTAAAAATAAATAATCCACGTTAAAACCAATGGTAGACCCCACATATTTGTTGTCATTCTCTCTAAATAAGTGATGGGAAAAATTGGGGAGTCTCAAGGACCATTCTTTGCTTTTATCCCTCTCTGGACCACTCTGTTTTATTTGTTTGTTTTTATCATATCATTAATACAAGAAATATTGACAAGTGACACATCATTTCCAACCTGATACATATATTTTTTTTTAGTCTAGTCAAGATAAATAGATGCTTGACCTTATTCATAACATTATCTGAAGAGGTCATAATATAGCTTCCCCTAGAAAAACTTCTTTATGACATACAAATGATTTGCTTTTTTCCCCTTTCTGTCCTGCTTTTTCTAAAATTTCATTCTCTGAAATTAATAATGGTTGGTCAGCATCTTATTTAAGACAAGTTTTATAGACTAGAAAATAGTTGAATTCTACCCCAGGCTTCTCTTCTCCCAGCTAAATAACTCCAAAACTCTTTAACCATTTTCAGCACACACACAGTCAATGGTCAATGTGTATCGATCTCATTCTCCAATATTCTAAGCATTTTTGACTGGGAGAAAAAATAAAGTGCATGCCTGTGTTGGACCATGTCTGTTTTGTTGCTATCCTAAGGTTCTGAATCCCTTTAGGACAGAAATAAGCCATGCCTTTTACTTCTTTCCCAAACAGTAGCACAGAGTATAAACAGAATGGCTCACGACATCCTGCCCTCCATGGACCAGACCAATGAATGCTACGTTTTTAGTAATTCAGATCTGAGGCATAGTATCGCATAGGTTTAAGATGAATTTTCATAACCCAGATTCGAGGCAATTAGGATCAAAACAAAAAGAATTTGCACAAAACTGTGTTTATCCTGGAAGCCGCTGAGACTTAATTTGTCTCTTCTAGCATGAATTCCCGAAATCCTAAAGAGAATTGCCAACGATCAGGATTCCCTGCCTTGGGAATGTGGTTAAGATTAGATGACTTCTAATTAATTTTCCTTCCAAACCTAAGATTATGTGATTCTGTGAAACTACAATGGGCATAAACTCTCTTTTTCTTCTACCAGATTTAGGTGTGGATATATTTCCCTTTATCTACCTTCAAGTATCTCATTAATACCATTACTTATTTTTGTTGATTTTTTTATCTGGGTTTTTTGAGGCGGAGGCTCATTCTGTCGCCTTTGGTAGAGTGCTATAGCCTCATAGCTCGCAGCAACCTCAGTCTCTCTCATGTCTTAGCCTCCCGAGTAGCTGGGATTACAGGTGCCCACCATGATGCCCGGCTAGTTTTTCCTATTTTTAGTCACTAATATCATTCCTTTAGATACCCATTGGCCTCAGTTCACATGTGAGCACTGTCCCCAAACATTTGTGTTTGTTTTAGGTTTCTTTTATTTCCATCTGTAAAACGTATTCTTGTGTCATTTGTGGGTGTAGAGGTCGCTTATCTGTGGCAAGGATTATGCCATATGAAGACACACTCATCAAAAGAACATTCTGGGGATGCATTTTGGTGAGTGGAGCCCTCGACTACAGTACAAAGCTGTGACTGAGGGGCATTAGAAAGCTGGTGTACCCAATACCAATCCCCAGATTCCCCGAGGGTGGCCCAGACTGTCAGCTCAGCACAGTGAAGTTAAAAACAGTGACTTTTAAAAACTCATATCCATTTTTAAGCAATTCATATCTTTGGCTTGTCTTCATTTTTGGCACTTGTTTGTCAGAGGAGAAAAAAAAAATCCATGTAGGGAAATTAAATAAATAACTTAGCCTCCTTAAAAGAGAAAGCAAAGCAGTAAATTACAAAAACCTTTCTTTTCCCTGTCAGAGTTTAACATTCTAGCATCTGATCAAAAGTTTTAAAATCCCTTTTTCTAGGATTACAGTACATTAGATAAATGGGTTTTAAAAATGCACATACTTAGCACAGAGCCTCATTCTGATTAAATTTTCAATTCAGTTACCACCTACTTTATTTTTGATGGGCTGTAGAAGAAAAACATTTTATTTTATTTATTTCTTATTCTTCAAACATTGCTGGAACTTGGTATAATATGAATTGTTTTGATATCCAAATGCAATCCTGCTAAATCTAGATTGGGAGAAAGTGATACTTTTGTTTACTCTGAGGTATAGCATCCAAGCCAGTGCTCATCTCAGCCCTTCTTAGGAGACAGAGTAAGAAATATTCCTGGGGGAAGCTGGAATCTGGGGATGGACCTGAACTTCAATGATCCATAGAGAAATTGCTAAAAATAGTATATATCAGATTAAGATTCCCTGGCTACTTTTAGTTCAAGGTTTTGTGATGAGTAGAGTATCTATATGTCAGCCTTAAAATTTACACTAATGAGTTTTAGGACTGTCAGCAAATTTCACCTAGATTTTTAGTAAAAGGCATGCGATTTATTTAGTTTCAACCTCAGATTTGAAGAACACAAAAGCCATTGTAGTTAACTGTTTCACTCAATGTCACATGGAAATTTTTGTAGTTAAGATTTGAGTGTGTGTTTTTTTTAATTAATATGCGATACTCTCTGTACCAAGCTATCTGCTATCATATAAGCTGCTTAAACTCTAACATAGTGGCACTAAAGTGACCAACTTCACATGATTTTTTTTTATAAGGAA
This sequence comes from Galagoides demidoff, assembly GCA_963574575.1. Taxonomy (NCBI): domain Eukaryota; kingdom Metazoa; phylum Chordata; class Mammalia; order Primates; family Galagidae; genus Galagoides; species Galagoides demidoff. The sequence continues at coordinate 10,349 of CAUYQV010187685.1, forward strand.
GAAAGTAGATGTAGAATTATTTTTAAATATAAAACAGGCTGGGCATGGTGGCTTATGCTTGTTGTCCTAGAACTCTGGGAAACCAAGGTGGATGTATTACTTGAGCTCAGGAGTTCGAGACCAGCCTGAGCAAGAGTTACAGCCTGTCTCTAAATATATCTGGGTGGTGTTGTGGTGGGTGCTTGTTGTCTTAGCTACTTGGGAGGCTGAGGAAGATTGCTTAGTCCCAAGAATTTGAGTTTGCTGTGAGTTGTGATGGCTATGGCACTCTACTCAGGGCAATAGAATGAGACTCTGTCCCTCCAATGTACACACATATATTTTTATAGGTATATTTGTATATTTTTATAGGTTTAAAAAATTTCTGCCAACATTTCCTATTATTTATTTCTAATTCTATTCTTGAACATAGTTATAATAGATGCTTTGATTTATTTTTTAGGAGACAGGGTCTCAATCTGTGGCCCTTTGTAGAATACTATGTCATTATAGGTCACAGCAACTTCTGACTCCTGCGCTCAAGTTATTCTCTTGCCTTGGCCTCCCAAGTATTTGGGACTATAGGCATGCACCACCACTCCTGGCTAGCATTTCTATTTTTAGTAGAGACAGGGTCTTGCTCTTGCCCTGACTGGTCTTGAACTACTGAGCTGAAGCAGTTGACCTGCCTCAGCCTCCCAGAGTGCTATGATTACAGGCATAAGCCACCATAATCAGCTGCTTTTAAAAATCCTTATTTATGGGTGGCACCTGTGGCTCAAGGAGCAGGGTGTCAACCCCATATGCTGGAGGTGGTGGGTTCAAACCCACCCCTGGCCAAAAAAAAAAAAAAAATCTTTATTTACTAATTCTATTATCTGCATTGACTTGGGGTTGGACTTTATTGGATACCCTTTCTCTTGATTATCAGTCACATTTTCCTATTTTTTGGTAGTCTAGTAATTTTGATTGTATGCTGGACATTGTATAGCACAAAAGTCTGTGATGTTGTGCTCCTTTGACCGTATTGATTCTATTGTCATTGTTGTAGCAGGCAGTTAACTTGGAAGTTATCAAACTCAAAACTCTGTCACCCCCATGGTGGGCAGCAGTAGCAATTGCCATTCAGTGCTTTTAGCCTTAGCTGGGTTGCTTACAGTGTTCTCTGTAAGTAAGGAGTTTCAGGATCACCCAGAGACATCAGATGTTCTAGTGCAGAATTTATTTGGGCTGTCTCTCTGCATTTGTAGCTGCTAAGGTCACTTAAAAGTCTGCCCTCTGGTTCCACAAGCCATTGAGACTACAGGAAATATACAAAGTTTTAGTAATTCCACTTGGTGCTGACTGAGGCTGTCTTTAAATAAACGCCCATGAAGTGATGAAAATTTATCCACCGTCTTTCCATTTTCTTCTAAGTGTAAATCTTAACTTTTCCCTACTTTGTTTGTACTTCCTTCAGTCAGTGTATTTTTTTCTTTTAGTTTATGGGTGTTTTTTTAATGTGTTATCCAGATTTTATAGTTATTATCTGTACAGAAATGGATCCATTAGAAGCTACTTCTTCGTTGCCAAAACAAGGAAATTTTATTTTAAATGAAATTTGCTCAGGAGTAAACTTTTAAAATTTTTGGATTTTATTCTTGTCCTCCTGTTATAGACATGTACACATAGAAAATGTTATATAATCATTTTGATTATGAAGATTGCAGATGTATGTAGTGTGTTTAATGTTTACTCTGTATATATACATTAAGTATAGTGATCACATATCTATATAACATACTTTTAGGAACATATACTGTACATTCCACACTTTATTCTGTTACCTGGGTGTCCCAAGTGTGCCAGCATCCCTGCAGCCTCACAATATCACACTGAGTTGTCCAGGTCAATTACTGCGGCTTTAAACGAACCACTACCTTCTCAGCTTACACTGTCTTCACTTTTTACTTAAAGTTGTAAACTCTTTTTTCCTTTTACTGTAAAAGTCACAGGGTACACAGGAATTATTACCTATCTAGGGTAATCTTCAGCATTATCTGAGCAAAGGAAGAAATCTTTTTTTAGATTCTATTTTCTTTTTTTTTTTTCTTTCCAGATAGTCCCATGCTTTTCTTAGGGAAATGTTGCCAGGCCCACCAAGTGTTCCCAGGTGTTGTCTACCCAGTCTACATATCATACCCCAAAATTAAATTGGAAAAGCTGGTTATAGGCTTTTTGCTCACTGAGTCAATGTCAAAAAGAGAACATTTTAGAAGAACATGGATTTGTACTGGTGGGTCTTCAGCCCTGGGCCCAGATCAGTGAGTAGCAGCCCCCAAAAGGCATGTCTACCTAGAACCTCAGAATGGACATTATTTAAAAAGATGGAAAGATGCAGATGGGAAGTTAAGAATCTTATATAAAATCATTCAGGATTTATGGTGGATCCTAAATCCAATGACAGGTGTTCTTATGAGAGAAGGGAAGACAGAGAGAGAGGAAGGTGAAGGTGAAGATTAGAGTGATCCACCAAGCCTAGAAGAGGCAAGGAACGATCTTTCTCTAGAGCTTTCAGCCATATCATGGCCCTGCCAGCACTTTGCCTTCAGACTTCAGGGCCCCCAGAGCTGTGAAGGAATAAGTTTTTGTTGCTTCACTCCCACTGTTCCAATCCCAGTTAATGGGGCTTTCTCTTCGTAGCCATAGGAAGCTACACTGCAGCAGAGGTCAGCAAACCACAGACAAAGCCTGCCTATTGCCCTTTGATATAAATCCATTTTTATTAAATCATGGCCACACTCATTCACTTACTATCTTTGGCAGCCTTTCCGCAACAGTGGTAGAGTTGAGTAGTCATTAGAGAGACTTTATGGCCAGCAAAACCTAAAATGTTTACCATGTGTCCTTTCCTAGAAGAAGTTCGCTGACCTTGGCCCCAGACCAATAGTGTTCCAATTCCTAGGTCGACAGAGAGGTCCATCTTCTGTAAACCCATTTCTTCTCAACATTCAAACAAAGGGAGATTCTTTAGTATAAAGGACGGGAGACATGGTTTACAGATAGTGAACCATAACAATCAAGTACCTGAGATGACTAAACGTGGGTTATGCATAATAATAAACTGATATTTGTTAATTATCTATACTTGTAGGTTTAATCTGGGAAATTCATCAACTTTATAGACTCCCAGATGGTTTTTGTTATTAGTACAATCGTCAGTAGTATATTTGTATGTGTTAATAGATTACAAATTTGCCAGCGGATATAAATCATAATTTCATTGTGATCACGTTGATCTTGTGAATTGTGTATACAAAGTACATGTTACAAACATTCCTTTTTATATTCCTAGATCTCTAGATGGTGGTATCCAGGATGTGGGATTAAAATCACTAGAGATTTCTACAGTCATCAAGAAAGGGTGGGACTGGGGCAAGCTTAGATATATAGTTTGTGGAATAGAATTGAAAGTTCAGAGAAAACCCCCCAAATTTATGGTCAATTGTATTTTGAAAAAGGTGACAAGGTAATTTAATGGGTAAATGTTAATCATTTTAACAAATGGCACTGGGACAATTGGATAGTCACATGCAAGATGCTTACTTTTGACCTCTCTCCTAGCATACATAAAAATTAATTAAAATAAATTGTAGACCTAAGAGTTAAAACTATAAAACTTCCAGAATAAAACATAAAAGCTCTATGATTCTAGGTTATGCAAAGAGTTCTTAGATACAATACCAAGAGCATGATTCCTAAAAGGAAAAATAATAAATGTAGACTTTCAAAATTTAAAACATTTACATTTTTAAGCACACTATTAAGAAAATGAATAGATAGCCACAGTTTGGGAGATAATTATTTGCAAATCATACAACTGATAAAGCTTTTGTAGACCTTATAAAGAATACTTACAACTCAATAAGACCAAAAACGTAGGCAACAAATTTAAATAGACATTGCTCCAAAGAAAATATCCAAATGGCCAAAAAGCACATGCCAAGATGTTTATCGTGACTCATGGGGGAACCGTAGATTAAAACCACAGTAAGAGGCCAGGTCCATTAGAATAAAGACTGACAACGATGAGACTGGAACTCTAATTCCTTGCTGTTGAGAATGCAAAGTGGTATGGATATTTTTGAAAAGAGTTTGGCAGTTTAATAGAAACTTTAATAAAAGCATACACTGAACATAAGGCACAAAGGTTCTCCTAGGTTTCTATCCAAGAGAAATGAAAATATGTCTATAAGAAGACTCGTATGGAAAAGTTCATAGCAGCGTTATTCACAATAAATAAACAGCAATGGGAAACAAATGGAAATGTCCGTCAACTGGTGAAGGGATAAATCAAAGTGCTGTTCAACAATACAAAGAAACAAGCCAGGGAAACATGGGTGAGCATGAATGAACCGTGCACGAATTATGCTCTATAAAAAAAGCCAGACACAAATGGCAAGATGTTATATGATTCTATTTTTATGAAATATCCAAAAAAGGCAAACCTGTAGAGAAAAAGTAGACTAGGATTGTCTGGAACTGGTGGGTGGAAATGGAGAGTAACAACAAATGGGAATGAGGAATCGTTTTTAGATGTTGGAAAAAGGCCCCAAACCTGGATTGTGGCAATACCTGAATAACCCTACAAAGTTACTAAAGATCATTAGTTACACTTACTGTGGGTAGACTGATGGTGATGGGGATCACGCCTATGGTTCATCTTACAAGGGTCCATGTGAATCTTTCTAAATGTAGAATGTAAATGTCTTAACACAATAACTAAGAAGATGACATGAAGGCTGTGTTAACCAGTTGGATGAAAAGATTTCAAATTGTATACAAAAACAGCACACTGTACCCCATGACAATATTGATGTACATAGCTATGATTTAATAAAAAATAAAATTAACCTTGATTTAAAAAATGTATGGTGAGGGAATTAAATGAAATCCTGCAAATATCTAACTCTTATCCAACAGAAATCATAGATGCAAACTAAAAGTATGTAGACTGGATTCATTGCTACTTCAATTGGAAAATTGATTATAAACAGGCCAAAAGGTTGGGGATTCTTGTTCCCATCAAAGAGATGTTTCAATTTCGTAAACATTGTGTAGCTCAGAATGAGATGCCTTGAGTTTCCTGGATTCCTCTCAACACAGCAAACAACGTAAAGTGGAAAGAAGAATCTTGTTAGTGAAAGGAGCCCAGTATATTTGTACAGTTTGTTTTCTTTTATCTTTGCTGGGAAGTAGATTGGACAGGTATTTTTCTGTCCTGTTCTAGACCATAAAAATCAGCTGTACATCTGACTCTTTCAGCAGTCTTGAGAGGTCCTCTTCCTCTCTTTATTTGGCCATGTCTTCACGTCCTCCTAATCCACTTTATCTCCAGCATCCATGTTGCATTTAAATCCTTGCTTCATTTTTCACTTTCTGTTTCTCCTCGGAAGGAGGACAGTAAGGCTATAATTCTTGCGCCAATCTTTGTCATCTATTCTGGAGCACACAGAAAGCCAGTTCTAGGACAGCTTTTTAAGCTGGGAGGGAAATTACATTTCATGCAATTTAGTTTGTTGTTTCTCAAGTTTTTTCTTCTTTTCCCAAGTTGGATCTAACTTAAATTAAATTTGCCCACACTCTTCAGCATATGAGTGATGATAGAACTAATTGCAAGGTGTAGCTACAGAATAACGTTTTATTCACTCTTCAGTAAATGCTAAGCAGTCTAATGAACACTTGGCTCGGATTCTCCCATTTTCTGCAGGTTCTGCGAGGTAGGCACTAGTATCACTTCCACTTACAGATGAGAAAATCGGAGCTGGGGTTATATTTTGCTAAAAAGTGGCAGAGGCAGGTGTGCCTGTGTTCTGAGTTTCTATCCATGACCCTTACACAATACCAGCTTCCTGTCACTTGACCTACACACGTGGAAGAGAGAAAACTTAACATTATTTTATCTTGGTGGCCTTCATACTTGAACTCTGTAGATAGAGGATGGGGATTTCTATTCATTATCCAAAGATCACTACAGACACAGCCACATAAGGGAAAAAAAAATCAAAAAGGCAGAGAAATAGGCAAACAAACAAACAAACAAAAAAAGTGTCTCAATGTTATGATAGAACGTGAAGCTACTGAAGATTCCCCGGGACAAGATTCTCTATTTGCCTTATTTATTATTATCGATTTGGATATTTGATCACTCTGTAAGTATGAATAATAACTTTTATAAAGCTAATAGCAGTGTAAATTATTCGTGCTTAAAACAAGAAAAGAGAATCCTAGAGGTTGTAGTTGCATTGCCCTGTAGGACATTAACCCGTTTCGTATTTGATTTAGCAAAATTATTTCAGCATTTTTTTTTTCGGAGCCTGTATATAGTTAACTCAGTCTCTCAATTGTCTTTGAACTAGCTTTATAATTCTTTCGGCTGTCTTATTAATGAGTTAAATATATCTCTGACATAGGCTCATTGAAAATTTGTACAAGAGGGATGTTTACCTTTTTGAAAATTATACTCCAGCAGCTTTAAGCTTGTTGAGAGCCAGACGATGAATTCTTTTTGTCCACGTTGCCAAGTGACTTGTATCTTGCTTTCTCTTTCTAAAGACACACTAAGTGGTTCACTGTTCATTCCTTCTGTCCTCCCCCTGCTGGAACATTCTCAGAGTTAGCAGAAGACTGCCACTCTGACTTGAAGTGTGTCCTCCTTTGAAGAGACCTGGTGTCTCCCTCGTTCTCAGAGGTTTCCACTCTAGAGAGGAAAGCCAGTATCTCGGTGGGGCAATCCCTTCTGCTCTTCCAAGGCTGAGGCGTGTCGCACGGTAACAGCACAGTATTAAGACACCTGAGACCCCCTTTCTAAACGCAAAGTGCCTGCTGTGAATGCGACCCTTTCACAGGAAGCTCCACACTGGGACAGAGGATCGGCAACCTTGAATTCTTCCTCCTCACAAAAGGAGGGCTGCACACACAAGGCTGAAACCACTTGAGAGCTGAGTGGTCCTGGTTCAAAATATTGGTGCTGGGACGAAATAATAGATGTTAACTGCAGCAACGGGAGGGTAATGCAACCTGGTTGCGAGTGCTCAATGGGTCTATTCTATTCCCCCGGGATGAAGTGTCCTGAGTCTGATGAACTGTAATGAGCAATGCTGTGTGTGCTTCAGCACGGAGAAGAGAATAGAGGCCTGAGCTTATTTCTGCCACAGCTATCTCCGCATCTGTCTGCGGAGTCACTTCAGGATCTGCCTTGTGTTTAAGATGGAGCTGAGTGTTGGTAAAATGAGAAAGGATCTAAATCTGAAAACTCTGGGCCGCGCTGCCAACAGATCTTACTGAAATGATTTGGCATGATATACATATTTTAAAAAGCCGTTGGAGAATCCAGCTCTTTTCTAAAACAAGAAGGTTCTGCGAAGCTTTTCTATGAAGGATTCATCTGGGGTCTTTTCATCTTCCTGGACCTCTAGAGCTGTTTATTACATTTACTTCCCAGGGGTATTATGTTTACTTGCCATGTTCCTGAATTGGTGTGATGTATGCAACTCAGATAATAGCGTGGTGTCTAGAGTTTTTATTGTCTGTGATTTCTGTAAATTTAATGATCACTTTATGACTTATTTTTCTTATTGGTACTTTTTTTTTTTTCCTTTGGCCGGGGCTGGGTTTGAACCTGCCACCTCTGGTATATGGGGCCAGTGCCCTAGTCCTTTGAGCCACAGGCGCTGCCCACTTACTGGTATTTTCATTGCACTCATATCACATGGATAGCTTCTCAGCACACACAGTCCAAGGAACTGGATATCTAGCTATTGATAATACGTATAATGTTTAAGTCTATCTTTTTGTTTTCTTCCAGTCCAAAACACTCGTATTTCTCCGATTGGAACCTCAGTTGGTAGTGAGAGTAGGGTGGTGGTTCTTCCTAGTTTTTTCCTAAACAATTAACACCTATTTACACCTATGTTTCTCCCCCCCTACCTGCTTTTCTTCTTTAAAATAAAATACAAATAGATTTAAATATGTTATGTTTGCAATTTTCTTTTTGCAGGGAATGGAAGGTCATTATGTTTGAAACTGTTTCATGTCAGTTCATATCAATTTAGTAAAAATAAGCCTCCTCCATTTTTATGAAAGACTGAAAGCTATTTTATTGTATAGATTTTCCCAAAATTATCTCAGCAGAAGCTTCTTTACTGACATGAATGTCGATTCTGAGTCCCCACTCCTGCAAATAATGCTCCCGTAAACATACTTTTATCAACATCTTTTGTATATGTTTGTTATATCTGAATGGTTATTTTTCTAGAACTGAATTTCTTGAGTCTAATAGCTTTAAAATGATTTTTTTCTTCAAAGATGTTATCATTTAATATCACCACCAAGGTTTGAGAATTAAAATTTTCCTCACCTTTGCTAACATTATTATTAATCTTTTAAAGAGAGTTAAAAGGCCAGCTCAGTGCAGTGGCTCATGATAGTAATCCTAGCACTTTGGGAAACTGAGGGAGAAGGATCATTTGAAGTCAGGCATTTGAGACTAGCCTGAGCATCAGCAATACCCATCTTTAGAAAAAAGAAAAATTAGCCAAGGGTGATGGTACACATATGTCATCCCAGCTACTTGCGAGACTGAGGTAGGGGGATCGCTTGAGCTCAGGAGTTTGAGGTTGCCGTGAGTTGTGATATTGCCCTTGTACTGTAGTCTGGGCAATGCAGAGAGACTGTGTCTCAAAACAATAATTATACCAATTCAATGAATGGAAAATAACAAAAAATTGCAGGGTTGTGAACTGATTGGGACCCAGTTTAACTTAGTTCAAACCCAAGTTACACCACAGCTAGCTGTGTGTCTGTGGGTAAGTTATATCAGTTCCTCGTGCAACCCTTTTCTTTCTTTGCGGGGAGGCGGGTGGGGGAGGAAATACCTACTAAAAGCTCAGGTGTGAGACTTCAATAATTAGCACAGATGAATTCTAAAACAGTCCCTGGCCAGTAGAAGCACTCAATAACTGTTAGGTAATACGATTAGCAGTACCATATTGATTTCAGTAGAGCTGCACACATTTTAATGTTTTTATCGGCTACTTGAAAGTCTCATTGAAATTACTTTTTAACATAATTTGCACTCCGTTGAGTTCTTTAACTTTTAAAATATTTTGAAAGTACTTTATGCACACATATGTATGATACTAAATTTTTGTCTCATTTATATGCTGAAAATATCTTTCTGAGGTATGCAGGTGCTCTTAGCTATTGCATGCACTGTTTGTTTAAAGTTACAGAAGTTTAAAATTCTTCTTTAATCAAATTCATCTGCCTTTTCCACCATGATTTATTCTTTTGAAGTCTTCTCAAGGAAACTGGCACAAACAAGATTTTAAAAACACAACCATAACAAAACAATCCTATGAGAAGCTTCATTTATTAATGAAATATTTAGCTCTTCGATCCTCTTGAAATTCTAAAATTTATGATTTACATATATCATTATATAGATTTATGCAATTGTGTTTTGAGAAACATTTGCATAAACAATGCATCTTTTCTGTACTTGAAATGATTCAATATACTATCAGAAAATAAATGTAAGTCCATGGATCTTGGACCATGGATCTTGTTGAAGTATCAAATTCTTGGTCCATGGATCTCGTTTAAGTGTCAAATTCTGTTCTACATATTTCCTTTCGTATCAGTTAAGTTGTTTTTATTACACTAGACTCTCTTTAGGTGAGAGTAAAGTGTTAGAGCACATGCCTCCTAATTTTTCCTTTTTCAAAACATTCATGTTATCATTGGTTATTTTTTTCCCCTTACACATTTTATGATGGGCGTGGGTATCTGTGTGAGAGAGGAGAGAGAGATTAGGAGTTATTTTTTCATTATATATTCTAGTTTATAATGTATGCTAATATATAATTATTGATTTCACATGTGATAGTGGATCTGTCACCTTGTAGAACTTTATTAATAGTTTGTCTAATTATCCACAGAATCTCTTGATTCTCTTAGAGGTGAGCAAGCATAGTATAGGAAATTATGACAATTCTGTAGATTTCTTCGTGATATTTCTGCTATTTACGTGTTTACTTTGACATTTTCATTGGCTAGGCCCACAGTGCTGTGCTGACCGTAATCTTGTGTTTTTCTTACTCCCAGTTCTAATAGAAATGCTGTCCTGTCCTCTTTCATACAGTTGCTGTAGATTTCTTTTGAAAGCCTTCGTGGCACTAAAGGCTTTTTGGTTCCAGCTAGCCAAAAAGATTGTTTACTCAGACATGGTCATTCAATTTTATCAAATGCTTTTCAGCCTTTTACTAAGATAATTATATTGGGTTTCTCTTTTAATCTACCATTACACCTACTTAGATCAATGGCTTTCCTGATGTGAGGCCGTTTGGGGTATTTTTAAGTTCAATGTGCCTTGTTGTGATACAGTACCTATACCTGGATTTGATTGGCTCACATTTATTTTATTTATGAATCTTAGAAAAATAAAATTTCCCCTTTGATTTCTTCTTTGCAGTTGTTTTTTTTTGGGGGGGTGGTGGTGGTGGTATCAGAGTTAGACTGGCCTCATAAAAATTTCCTGGTCTCGGGTGGCACCTGTGGGTCAAAGGAGTGGGGCGCCGGCCCCATGAGCTGGAGGTGGTGCGTTCAAACCCAGCCCCGGGCGAAAAGCTGAAAAAAAAAAAAAATTCCTGGTCTTTTAAACAGTTGGCATTTTTCTTATAAACTCGTCTGGGTGTGGTATAGTTTTATTTGTTTTTGTTTTTATGTTTGTTTGTTTGTCAGAGGGGAAGTCTTTATTTTGACGATCTTTTATTCTCTGGACAGTAGCAGGATGCTCATCATTCAGTTTAGTTCTGACGCTACTTGGAGCCATCACAGATCCTACTGGTTAAGGGCTTGGTCGCATAAAGCTGCAGCCACTCCAGACGCAATCGCAAGTCTCGTATTTCCATTCATCTTTCTGAATAACCCAGCTCCACACTGCGGAGTCCCACCCCTCCTTTCTCGGGTTCGGTAGTTGGTTAGAGGGGCCCACAGACATCAGGAGCTCACTTTACTTATTATGACCAGTTTATTATAAAGGATGCGACACAGGGCAAGGCCTGGCCTGTGCTGGGTGGGGGCACAGAGCTTCCATGCCCTCTGCGGCAAGCCACCTCCCCAGACCCTGGGGCTGTCACCAACCTGGACACTCTCTGAACTTGCTGTCCAGGGGCTTTGATGGCGGTCCCATTACACAGGCATGAGGGACTAAATCTCTGACCATGGGTGATTCGCTCACTCTATGCCCTTTCTCCCCACCTAGAGTTTGAAGGTGGGGCTGACAAGTGCAACCATAATCCTGCTTTGGTCGTTCCAGCAACCAGCCCCCTCCTTGAAGCTCCCCGGGGGTCCTCCAAGAGCCCCCTCATTAGAGTGCATTTGTCACTGCTGTCCCTTCAGGAATGATAAGGGATTAAGGAGCTCTGTGTCAGGAACTGAGGACAAGGATCAAATACACATTTCTCATTATACCACACCTAGTATTTATTTCACCATCCTTTCTTTGTTATCTATTCTGTATTTTTAATTTCAGTGGTCCTCTTCTATATGTAGCTGAATTTTATTTTTTCAGAGCATTTAAAATAAACTTTGTTGTGAGCGATAGCTGATATGCTTTGATTGCACACAGGTCTGTTGGTATTATGATTGTTTCTTCCTATTTCTCCTTTAGCTGAATTGATTTTATATGTATACATATATAATATATATATTGTTTCATTATATTTTCTAGTAATTTTGGATTTATATGTCTATTTCTTGTTCCAGTGGTTACACTTACATTTTGAACGATTTTAACGATTCTGTCAACAGCTCTTTTAGCTGTATCTCTCTCTTATATCTGAGTAAAAATTTTAGTGTTCTATTTCCCACACCCCTCTCTGGCAGTCTCCAGTGTTGAGAACATCTGGGATTGTAGTTCCAGATGGTTATTTTATACATTTTTAAAACATCAAGCATCAACAGTTATTTAAACTTAACTATAACTTTAAGTGTTTATTTGATCACTATTCTTTCTTGTATCTTTCTCCTTGGTTTTGTTTTTTATTTTGTTGAATTTTCCTTACATCTTTTTCTCTCTTTTTTTTTTTCTTAGAAACAGAGTCTCACTTTGTCACCCTCGGTAGGCTGCCGTGGTGTCACAGCTCACAGCAACCTCCAACTCCTGGGCTTAGGGGATCCTCTTGCCTCAGCCTCCTGAGTAGCTGAGACTACAGGAGCCTGCCACAATACCTGGCTATTTTTTTGTTGGAGTTTGGCTGGGGTTCGGTTTGAACTCGCCACCCTTGGTATATGGGGCTGGTGCCCTATCCACTGAGCCACAGGTGCTGCCCAATTTACATATTTTCTTTTTCTGACATACTTATGGGTGGCAAAATTTCCAAGTCTTTGCAGGTTCAGATGTCTTTACTTCATCCTTATAGTTGAATGCAAGTTTGACAGGTATGGAGTCTGAGTTGAAAATGACAATATTGGTCCATTTTCTTTTAGTGTCCAGTTTTGCTATTAAAAAAAAAATAAGATGTAAATTTAGTCTCTCTATACTTACAAGTAATCTGTTTTCTCTTTGGTACTTTTTAGGATTTTTTTTTTAATGATCTGACATTTCACCATAATGTTTAAAGTTGTGGATTTTTTATTAAAACTCTTGGTCACTGTTGGAGGGGATTGCAAACTAATAGTTTCTTTGGAAAGAAGTATATAAACTCAAAGTAGACCTTCCATTTGATCCCATAATTTCATTATTAGGCATCTACCCAGAAGAAAAAATGTCAATTAGTAAGGATATTTGCACTAGATTGTTTATTGCAGCTCAATTTATAATCACCAAAATGTGGAATCAACCCAAGAGAAGAGAGAAGAAGGTAGGGAGATTGGTGTGTTTTCACCTAATGGCACAATGTAATGGTAGATGGCACACCACCTGAGTGAGGGGCTCAAATACAGCAGGGACCTCACCTAACAAACAAACATTGTGACCTAATTGTTACATATTCATCTGAAATTTAAAAAAAGAAAATGAGCAAATAAAAAATTAAACTTGCTGATGTGAGGCAGGTCCTTTCAATCTGAGTATCTATGTATGTATTCAGCTCTAAGTAAATGTCTTCAGTTGTTTTTGAACTGTTCTATTTATTTCTCTTTTCTAAAACTCTTCTCCATATCTCTTAAATTTAAACTTTCTTTTTCTTTAGGATCTTTCTAGGAGAAATGCTTAGCTTGATCATCTAGGTCAGTAGGTTACTCTTCAGCTACATCTATTGTAATGTTGTTTTAGTATTTATTTTACTTTGAATATCACACTTTTTATTCCAAGGTCTAGTAGTTGTTTCTGTTTCAATACTTACTATTTTCTAGAATAACTCTACGTACCTTAATGTAGTTTGAAGTCTTCATCTTTTCTTTGATCTCAGTGCTTTTATTTAAGTGGGTTGTTTTACTTCAAATAGTGAATGAATCTCAATTTTCTGTTTCTATCTTTTCCTCTTTTAGTTGAGGTTTCTTCTACTCTGTTGGCTGGTGGTATATTTCCTAACACATCCTGGTTTACAATATGATCCTGGAGGCTGGCTCCAATTGTTCTGTTGAGTGTGGTCTCCTAACAAGGGCAGAGTGGGGAGAGGGTTGACTTAGGGATATCCCCCACAGGGGGAGGAACCATCCCCTGGGTCTCAATTTCTGAGTGGTTATTTGGCCCAGTGCATACATAGACTACTGCTCAGTGCTATAACTACCATGGGCTCTGCTGATTCAATCAAATAGTAGAGGGACTCGTGGCCTCAGAGACTCTCACACATATTTCAACTTACCCTCTGAATGTTTTTCCCATAAGCGATGTGCTCAGGACTTCTTGGGTTTCTCATTCCACATGCATTTTCTACTCTTAGCTGTGTCCTTTTTTTCTCTCCACATCTCTGATAATATCTCCTTCCTATTGTTTAGAGAATCATCAACATTTTTGGCACACTGGCATAGCACTTACTTGTTTCTTACCTTGGCTGTGAAGAGCCACTCAGGTGAGTTGTGTTCAGTCCCTGATGGAAACCAGTTAGTACACTAGGCACTGATTATCTGCCATGAGATTTCTCTATGAATGGACCCACCATTTCCCAAGTGCATATGATGTTAAGATGTTCACACTGTGGACCCCAGGGTCTCTGATTCTTCAGGAAGACCCACAAAGTGGATGTCCAGAGAGAAGGTGGAGCAAATGATGTCTGCCCTCCATCCTATCCTAGACCCTATGGGTGATAGAAGCAACACAGACTCCTTTCTGCTGTGTTTGGTGATAATACCTGGCTTGAATGATATCTAATGTACTGAAATCTGGATCTTGATCATCTAGTAGTGTTATCAGTTAACAGTAAATAAATGTTGGTTCACTGTCCGAGAAATAGGATGTCATACAGATTAGATAGGTAAGCTCAAAGACTGGACAGTCATTATGCCTAGATAAAATGAAGCCATGAGTATGTATAAATGAACCAAAGCAGAAAAGAATTCCGACACAATTCTGGGTGCTGAAAACCAAGTGGGTTTAGGCCTGTATAGTCTTGCAAGGGTTTTCACATGAAGAACCATATGAGTTAGGTTCTATTATTATCTTCATTTTATAGCTGAAGAAATTGACAATTTTAGTAACTGTTCAAGGTCATACAGCTAGTAAGCGGTGGAACTGGGCCATAAACCCATATTTCTGTAATCATATGTTCTTTCCTTTTCACAAGTATTCCTTGCTACCAGACATATGAGGTCCTGGCACTCACACATATGAGTGCGGGGACTATTATTATGGGATGCTGGATTCTGAGATCACATTTGTGAATTTGGTCAACCAGGACCCTCCAGATCTTGAAGAAACTTTTTTTACAAGGGAAAGATGAATAGAATGCAACTGTTATCTCACTCAATATGGGAATTTTGACTTCATAATGCGTGTCTAGACTTCTTTCAAAGTAGGAGAAATTTCAACCAGGCATGCTGGTTTCCACCTGTACTAGCACTCTAGGAGTCTGAGATGGATAGATTGCTTGAGTTCAGGAGTTCAAGACCAGCCTGAGCAAGAGTGAGACCCCGTCTCCACTAAAAACAGAAAAACTAGCCAGGTATTGTGATGGGCACTAGTTATTGAAGCTACTGGGGAAGCTGAGGCCTGAGGATCGCTTGAACCCAAGAGTCTGAGGTTGCTGTGAGCTATGATGATACTACAGCACTCAACCCAGGAAGCACAGAGTGAGACTCTGTCTCAAAAAAAAAAAAAGAGGGTGCGAGGAAAAGGAAAAAAAGGGGGGCAGGGGAGGTCTATTAAAGTAAAATTCCTAGAGGTAAGGGAACCAAGGGCAAAAGATGGCTACACAATCATCTCCTACTGCCTCTCTGAATTCTATCTTTCTTTTTTGCCATATTGGAAATACGCTAAATGGAGGAAGCAAACTCACAATCTTTCAGCGTTCATTTATGTAACAACCTACTTCTACATTTTTAGTCTTGTCTTTTCTATTGAAAGTGGCAGCGTAAACAACGGACTACTTTGTTTTTGTTCTTAGTGCAGCGGTTATGATAGCATTTTTTAAAAAATGAGTAATTTATTGCATTTCTGAAACTCATCTACTCCATTATCAGTCACGCGTTCTGTGACTGTATCTTGTGTATATGCTCGTATGTGGTCACACACAAGAGTGTGTGAGATGTGAGAATGTGCGTGAGAATTTCGGAAAACACAGTTGTTAATTAGACTTTAAAAAAAATAAAACCTATACAGGCTCAGTGCTTTGTTTCCAAATGTGAGCAGCTGAAATTAGCTCCCTCTTACACCTTGTCAGAACAAAACTGCAATATGCATAATGTGCTCTCTCCCCCCTGGAGAGGTGGGGCGAGAGTGGAAGTGGTTAATCCTCTTCACGGGGGATGAATTGGAAATTGAGCTTTGCAAACGAAGTCAGAGATAATTTCCCATCTTCATTATTTATGGAAATCAGTTACTTTATTTTAATTATCCACTGCTTGTATCGTCCACATAAAATGCCTCTCCTTTTATTTAAACTGCAAATAATTGCCAGTAGAATTATTCATTGGAAACTGGAATCCACTTTTTTGATCTCTTGAAAGCCTATTACTAATGAATGAGAATGTTATTTATTTGTTGCAATTCCACAAATGGAAACTGAAGAAAGACACTATATTCCTCACTTACCTCCTGTGACATTACCTAACTCACCCGCCCTCAGGAGAAATGCTGCCATGTGAACGGGCAAGATAGGAATGATGGCAACCTCCCTTTTTCCTTCTTTCAACAATTTTTAAATGCCTACTCATTTGAACACACGAGTGCCTACCATGGGAAAAGCACTATGGTTGACGTGAGGGGAAAAAGTTAGCCTCGATATGAATTTTCCCTTTCAGGACATGATAAACATTCCCAGAATCCTTGACATTTGCAAGGGATCTACCCCGAGACCCTCATCAATCTTCACATTCGTGACTCTTACTATAGCATATAATTGGCTACATAAAATGCAATAAAATATAACTCAAAAATATGAGTGACCCCTTTGGACTCTTAATGGTTCTGTAAATATAGACCTCAAGTAATTTGTAAAGCTAGTGAAATAAATCTTGCCGTTAACATAAACTCCAGATTATGCTGTCTCTCACTTGAACAATTTTTGCACTATCCAGAGCACTTGCTGAAATAGTTTCATGAATTAATTGCCTTTTCCAGTTTTCATACATATTGTGGACTGGATCTTCCATGCTGATGTGCAGCAAAATCCAAATCTTTGCTCTTAAGTCTCCCTTCCTCTCTTCCATTTCCTTCCTCTCTTCCCTTTCCTTCCCCTCCCTCCCCTTTCCTCCCTCCCCTTTCTTCCTTCCTCTTCCTTCCCTTCCCTTCCCTCTCTTCCCTTTCCTTCCTTCTTTCCCTCCCTTCCTCCTTTCCTTCCTTCCCTTAAAAAAAAATAAAACTATACAGGCTCAGTAGAAAGAAAGAAGAGCCTTGGGGGAGAGGCATTTAACCTCTTCTCTTCATGTTTTCCTTCCTTGTCTCACTGTTGCCCAGGCTAGAATGCTGTGGCATCATCATAGCTCACAGAAGCTTCAGCTCCTGGGTTCAAGCGATCCTCCTGCCTCAGCCTCCAGAGAAGCTGGGACTGCAGGCCCCCACCTCAATGCTTGGCTAGTTTTTCAATTTTTAATAGAGATGGAGTTTTTCTCTTGTTCAGGCTGGTCTTGAATTCCTGAGCTCAAGTGATTCTCTACCTCAGCCTCCCAGAGTACTAGGATTACAGGTGTGAGTCACCACTCCTGGCCTTTGCTCTTAAATTTTATTTACAATAAAATCCATTTCCTGGCCAAAGGTATCACTTAACTAAATCTTCCCATTTTCCCTTTCATGTTCATCACCAATAGCAAAAGCCAATTTTCTTATTAGATACTTTTGTTTTCTCCCACTGGTAGAAACCCAAGTTTGCCTATATGGTTTGTGTGTGTGTGTGAGTGAGTGTGTGGAGCTAAGCAGATAAACTTGGACATGGTTGCTCGGGGCCTTCTCGCAGTCTCTCACAAGCTACAGAAGCCCCTTCTAGATTCCAACCTGGGAGGATGGAGTCAAATTTGGGTCTCAGTACAATTAAAATATAGTATCAATAATGAAATCTAAAGGCTTCGTAAACAAAACCCTAACTTCTACTATATAACCACAAATGAACAAAGTCCGATATGTATTCAGGACAGGGCAGAAAGTAATAAATCAAACCACTTTGGTTCAGAAGCTGCAGGAGACATAGAGGAAGGCTTCACAGAGGCCCCAGCTAACAAACAAACAAAATTGCAAACAAAAAACCAAAAAAACAAAAGAGGATCTCTTGAGCCCAGGAGTATGAGGTGGCTGTAAATTATGACACCATGGCACTCTAGCCTAGGTGAGACTGTCTTAAATAAATAAATAAACAAAAAATAAAACAGACCCAGGCTGATCAGACTCCACATCTTTGGCAAAAGCAGCGCAAATTGTTGTTGAAGGAACATATTTAAATCCAGGCCTTACTAACTTTTCTACAGATTTTTGAGATGTGTAACTCACCAAGAACATGAGGAAACAGACCACCCCGAACAAAAGTCAGCACTCATAATACGGTGTAGAAAAAGAACTGCGAAAACTGCAGATGGTGTAATTTTTCAAAAGTAGAATGTGAAATATGGATGTATAATTAGTATGTTTAAGGAAATAAAAATGCCTATCAAGATATAATTTAGGAACAAGAGAACATAAAAACCTACCAGTGATATTTTCAAATGCCCAAATTAAACTTCTTAAATACAAAAGCATATTAATGCAGTATAAAATTTCAATAGATGGATAACAGATTAGTTTTAGCTATAGAAAGAATTAGTGACTGGGAGATAATCTTAAGAAAATAAACACCAAGAATTAAGAACACAGGTTCTCAAGCTTCCACAGTTCAGGGTACTGTTAATGCCTCGATAGTTTTTCGGCAATACCCCTAGAACAAAAGAAAAACCTAACATTTCTTTTATATGATTAAGCTCAAACAACTTACTAGCAATATTTTGTATGGTATATAACAGATAGCTGTGTTTTTCTTGAAATTTAAAATTCCCTGTGAAGTTCACTCTTTTCCCCAGCATGCCTTGATGGATGTACAGATTGGAAACCATGGATTTTAAAATAAATGAAAAAATTGGAAAATATCGGGCGGCGCCTGTGGCTCAAAGGAGTAGGGTGCCGGCCCCATACGCTGGAAGTGGCGGGCTCAAACCTAGCCCCGGCCAAAAACTGCAAAAAAAAAAAATTGGAAAATATTGAAGATAAGTTAAAGAGACTTCATGGCAGGTCTGATATATGCCTAATTGGGATTCTAAAAGAAAGGAGGGGAAAGGATATAACAAGCCAGTTTTCTGAAATTAAGACAAAGTTCAGATCCAGGAAGCACAAAAAATTACAAGAGGAAATATAATAAAACACACATCTAGAAATTGTACCAAATTTGGAGAACAGCAAAACCAGAGAGACCTTACATGTAAAAACAGACTGCAAGCTGATTCCTTAAAAGTAACAATGAAATCTCTTACAACCATGAATATTTTAGAATATTTTCTGCCAATTTTTCCTTTATGTATATATCAAAGGAAATATACGCCTTTTACAAAAAAGATGTAAAACTCAATGTATTAGGAGTCCCAATTTATATTGATGTGCAAAATACATGTTTCATTTTAAATGGAGATTCATGCATATACTTTTGGATCTTTTTCAGTAAAACAATGATTTATTCAACAAATGAGTAGTAAATATTTAACTAGTATTTAGCAAATGATTATTAAATAAATGACTCATACTTAACTATATCCTAGGAACTGTTCTATTCATAAATTCTAATTTAAGTTTAATAAAAGGGATCCCTAAGGGATTATTCCTGTTTTGAAGATGAAGTCACTTACTTTTGTTATAACTTTAAGCATCATACATGGCACTTGGTAAATGTCCATTTGCCTCTGTATTTATCTGACATTATTTCCTTAATATGAATTTTGAGAATCGAAACTAATGTTTAAAATTTCTTTAAGGCCAATCGGCTGTCCGGTTAGATTTCACCTAAAGAATCCCATGACCATAATCTCTGTAGAGCTTTGCTGACAATGACTTTGGCCCATTTTAGACTTTGATAAATTCTGCTAATGTTTTAAGAAGGCTAGAAAATTTATCTCATTTTATTGTGATTATAACTTCTTTACAAATGTGTTTGAATGTTTTTCACATGCACTGTTAGCCAATTGTATTTCTTCTTGTCTGAGATCTTTGCTGAATCTTTTCCTGGTGTTTTAGTGTTTCTCTCTGAAAGTGTTGACCTGTGTGACTTCCTAATCTACATGAAAAGCAGTAGTTTTCTACATTTGTCTCATGTGTTGCTCAAGTATATTATTTGACCTTTCATTTATTCTATGGTGTTCTGGCACTTCTGCGATGAATTAAAGTTCTGTGAGGATCTTCTTGCTTTTGTTATGTTTAAATCACCTATTCCCATTCCCAGGTTGTCTGCTTATTCTCCTATATGGTCGCTAAGTGCTTTAATGTTTTATTATTTTCCATTTAACTCTAATTTGAGATATTTAAGTGATCTGGGATAGTCTTTGATATATAGGCTACAGAGAAGATTCATTTTCATTCTGACTTCCAAATGTTTAACCTAGCTTATGATTCCAACTGCTATCCTATTTCATTCTTCCTCTTTAAAGCAAAACTCTTAGTTACCTCTGATGACAAAATTAAGTTTTTCTCCTCTATTTTTAAATCCCATTACAGTTTTTATTTATTTTTTTGAGACAGTCTCACTATGTCACCCTTGGTAGAGTGCTGTGGCATCACAGCTCACAACAACCTCAAACTCTTGGGCTTAAGTGATTCTCTTGTCTCAGTCTCCCAAGTAGCTGGGATTACAGGCACCTGCCACAACGCCCAGCTATTTTGTTATTGTTGTTTAGTTGGCCTGGGCTGCATTTGAATCCACCCTAACCATTGACGTACGGGCTCCACCCACTGTTAGTTTTTAGATCTCACTTTCCCATCAAAGTACCTTTTGTCAAGATTGCCAGTGAGCAGTATATTGTCAAATTCATTGGCCAATTCAGTCTTTGGTGGGATTTTCACAGTTGACCATCATCTCTCTGGAGCCAGATTCATCCCACAACCTCCTACCTCACTGCCGGTCCCTTCACTGTGTCTTCTGCTTGTTCCTCCTGATTCTCGATGCTGACGGGCACTGACCTCTGCCAGGGACTTCTCTCTGTGGGTTCATCCCACCCTGACTTCACCCAGAGTCTTGGCTTTAAACCAAACCTATATATTCTGAGTCTGAAATGCATCACTGAGGGCTGCACCTCCAGCTTATGTACAACAGCTTGTTCAACGTTGCTACCTAGGGATCGAGACATAGCCCAAATGAAATTCCTGGTCTTCTCTCTCTGCTTCTCGTGAAGTCATCCCATCTTAGCTCATGCAAATGGCATCTTTGTAGTGCTCAGACCTCATGCCCTCGAGTCACCCTTAGCCCTTCTTTTTCTCTCATTCACACCTTTAGTAAATCCTCTTGATGCTACATTCTGTAAAATTCTCCTTACCATCTGCACCTTACTTCACTCATCACATTTTGGCTGGATTTTTACAATAGCTGTCCACTGCTCTTCTAAATTGTATCGTTTCTTTAAGTCTTTTTTTTGGAGACAGAGTCTCACTCTGTCACCCTGGTAGAGTGCTGTGGAGTCACAGCTCACAGTAACCCTAAACTCTGAGGCTCAAGAAATCCTCTTGTCTCAGCCTTCTGAGTAGCTGGGTCTACAGACACCCACCACAACTCCCAGCTAGTTTTTCTATTTTTATTAAAGGCAGGGTCTCACTTGTGCTCAGGTCTCCAACTCCTAAACTCAAGCAATCCACCTGCTTCAGCCTCCGACAATGCTGGGATTATAGGCCTGAGCCACCATGCCCAGCCTCTGAAAGTCTATTTTTAATAAGGAAACCAGAGTAATCATTTAAGAATAGAAATCAGATCCTGCCATGCATCTGTCCCGTACCTTTTAGTGGCTAACCACTTGACTAGAAATAAAAGCTGAACATCCTTACAGTGGTCTGGAAGACGGTATATGAGCCAATTGCCTACCCAGCCCAACCTTCCTCTGATGCCATTCCTACAACTTCCCCACCTTGCTTATTGTAGCAAGAGCGTGGGCTCCCCGTTCCCCCTTGAACACATCTGGCTTGTTCTCACCTTAGAACCTTTGCAGCTGCTGTTCCCCTGGCAGGATTCCCCCAAGATCTGCGGGTGGGTAACTCCTTCACCTTCTCCAAATCTTTGCTCAAAATTACCTTTTCAGTGAGGCCTCTTCATCCTATTTAAAATTTTAATCTTTTCCCACCCTTCCATTTCCCTTCCCTATCCACTATGTTACCCTTATCATTTAATACGCTGTTGTATATGTCAAGAGTCTAATTCTGAGCCTATGTCATCTCTTTTGCTGATCTTTCTGTCAATTATTGAACCAGTAGCATATGATTTAATCACCAAGATTTTGTAAAACATGTTTCATGTCTGATGAGGCAAGCCTTCCTTATTATTCTCCTTTTACAAAATTCCTTTAGTTATTCTTAGCTTTTTATGCCAGCTTAACTTTAAAAGTACTTCATCATGTTCTAAAAGAGGAAAAATCAAATTGAGTTTCTTATTGGAATTTCATAATACACGGACATTCATGTGCAAAGAATTAATATCTTTATCCTATTCACTCTTCGTCCTGAGAATTATGGAAGCCTGTTTTCTGTTCGTTAGCGGTTTGGTAATTCTATGTTCTTTATGGTTCTTATATATTTCCGGTTCACCTTATTTTTATATGTTTTAGTCTTTTTTTCCCTCCCACTGTGTTCTATGCACTATTTTTTTTCCCATTAGATATTTCCAAAGGATTATTTTCACATAGATGTTTGTTTTCAAATTCGTGTCTGGCAACAACCTTGTTCAACAGTCTTATTAACGGCAATCGATTTTCAGTTGGTTCCTTGGTTGTTTGAAGCAGGCATGATGATGACTCTGTCCTCTTTTTGTCGGGCTAGCTAGCCAGTCCCCGAGTTACAAACATCTGACTAATGGACAACTCACACTTAGTAATGGAGGCTCTGGTAAATTACCTGTACATTGGTAAGTACATTTAATTGGTAAATGCACCTGTTCCAACTTACATACGGATTCAACTTATGAACAAAGCCAAAGACTCTATCTTGTTTGTGCCCTGGGAACTACCTTCAATACCTTGGCTAAAACCTCCACGAGACAATTGAATAATAGTAATAATAACTGGCCTGTCTGTCCTTCCCTCCTGTTTATGCTCTTGGTTTTAGATGGAGATTCTTATGTTAAAAAAGCATTTTTCTATTCTTGTTTTACTAAAAACTCTTTGGAAAAAGTGAGGAAGACCAAAGAAGGTCATCTTGTGCATTTTATTTATGTCCTTTAGGCTAATATTTAATTGGGTTAGTTGATTTCCTGGTATTAAACCACATAAATGGTCTGGCGGGTGTTTTTTTTTTTTAACATGGTATTTTAAACATTCATAAAGGTTTAAGTGATGATTTTTCATCTATATTCTTAAGTATGTCTGGTCCATCGTTCTCATGTTATTGCTATCTTTGGTCAATTGTTGGAATTGGGGTTTTTGCCCATTTGTCTTGTTTCATACTGAGGGTAGAAAGCAGTGTGTGAATGTGTGTGTGTCCACAGGTGTGAATGGACATGGATATGCACACATAGTTATTTCTATGGAGCTCTTAAGAAATGTGATAGTTCATGGTTAAAAAACCCGACCTGGTTCCAAAGCCTTAAAACCTTTTTGATGATTTATTGATTTTTTTCCCCTCATAGTTATTGGTATACGTCAGTGTTCTACTACTTGTAAAAAGAGTCTTGATAGTTTCGGGTTTTCCAATATATAGCCCAGTCCTACTTTATTTTCACATTACAACCGTGGTATTGCAAATATCATTTTTTTATGGCTAAAAAGATATTTTCTAAATTTGTTGTGGCTCCATTATCTTTTCTAGCTCTGCTTCTATTTTTTCCCATTTTCCTATTAGTTTTCGAGAGGCTTTAAAAATTTATGTTAATTTTTTCTTTCTAATAGTAAAGCATTTGAGATTTGCAGACTAACATTTTGATAAATTTTATTTAGTTTCTTTTTTGTCCCACCCCCATGGCTTCCTTTTTAGCTCTCCTTTGACCCTCCTTTCATTTAGGAGAGTGACTAATTTCCTGCTGATTAAGTTTTTGTTCATTTGTTTAAATTTTTTTTTTCTTATTTTTCTCTTCTTGTACCAAAGTCAGAGAATGGGAGCCATGTAATATCTGTTACTGAGAATTTATTGATGCCTTTTTATGACCTGGTAGGATATCATATTATGATATAATACCCATGGGCACTTGAAAATAAGATCCCTTTCTAGTGGTAGGGTAAGAAAATTTTTAGTTGAACCTTTGTTCAACTAAATTGTATTATCAAGTTCTTTAGATGCCTGTATCCTTTGGAAGTCTAGCTTGTGTCAGAAGGTATTAGAGTCTCTTGTAATATTATTTCTCCTGATTTTTGTCTTCCAATAATTTGTCTTAGTTTTCTATGTTGACTTTTATAATTTTTTCCATAAACGTTTTTGAAAAGTACTAATTAAGAGATGTGCCTATCTTCACTGTAATAGTTGGCCTATATTAAGTTCCCTTATGTCTTGAATTCTACTTTGACTCACGTTAGTATTTCTAACCCTGCTGTCTGTGTTTTCTGGGAAATGTGAAAATTATACTCTCCAGTATTTACTGATTCTGAAGTTGTTCCTCTCCCTACCACCCATGAAGTGAGAGACTAGGGAATGTCCACATCTAACAGAGGCAATCACCATCGGTCTGCTCTCGTGCTGTGAGCTTCTTTCCTGATAATGGCATTTGGAAACACATTTAGGGCAGAACTTATTGGCTCCCTGGTATGATTTTCAGGTTGGTCTGTGCCTTGTGTCCTGGGCACAGGTGGACAGTGGGGTGTGGCTTCTCATTTCTTCTTGTGGATATCCGCCCGCACCTTCACTCTTTTATTACCTATGAGTCTTCAACCTTACCAATGTGCGGATGTTGCTCCCTGATTTTAGTACTGGGGGATAAAAGAGTATCTATGTGCCTGCTTTTGGGGAATTGTTAGGTTTTTTTCCTCTTTGTGTTTTTTTATAACTTTTTTTTTTTTTTTTTGAGGCAGATCTCACTTTGTTGCCCTGGGATCATAGCTCACAGCAACCTTAGACTCCTGGGCTGAAGCAATTCTTTTGCCTCAGCCTCTCTAGTAGCTAGAACTACAGGTGTCCAACACAATGCCCAGCTATTTTTAGAGACAAGGTCTCACTCTGGCTCAGGCTGGTCTCGAAACTGTGAGCTTAGGCAACTTACCCGTCCACTCCCAGAGTGCTAGGATCACAGGCATGAGTTGCCACACCTGGCTTCTTATGATATCTTATCAAGTATTTTTGTGGAAATTTGATAGAGATGATGTCAGGAGCTATAGGTCAAGTTTTAAAAAAAGTCTATGTAAAATCTTTCCCCAGGCAGATATCATCAAGAGATTTTCCCATGCTTTCTTTTAGGATATTTATTGTTTTGTGTCTAAGAGTTACATCTTTTATCCATCATGAGTCAATTTTTGTAAGTGGTGAGTGGTGCAGGTCCATAACTACAACAAGGACCTTACCTAACAAAGGTAAATGCTTATAATGCAAACCTTATAACCTAGTTGCTTATACCCACGTATTAATCTGAAATTTAAAAAAATACTAAAATGTTTCCAAAAAGATGTGGTATATTCAGTCAGCACTGGAGTTTAAAAACTCTTACCTGGTTGAGTGTCATAGACTGTTCAATAAAGAGATAATTTCAGCCATCCAAGAGAAGTCATAGTCTCTGGGGCTGGAAATGGAACAAAGAATGAGTGGAAAAAGATACACTAAGGAAGCAGAATCCAGAACATTGAAAATAAATGTGTTGTGTGTATGTGTAAAGGCGTGAACAGGGACTTGGGTGGAGAGGAAAAATGTGTGGTAGGAGTCCAGATCAATGATGAACTTCTTTGAACAAATTCATGGAACTATTTCCCCTGTTCCCAAAGGAAGAACATTTCTTGAAAGGAAAATACTTATAGTTATGCAGAAAAAGGTCTCTATTTTATAAAGAAATACATAGACAAAAAAATAGAATGCAAAATTGTGAAAAAAATGATGAATTAAAGATGAAAAATATTGAAAGCAGCTAAATCAAAGAGGCAAGCAGATTAGTGTTTGCAGTTCTCTCTACTTCTGTTATGTCCAGTAATCTTTGATAATAAAAAGCATTTAAAAAGTGGGGGAAAAAATCAGTTTTGGACATCCTGTCTTGAGGGGCTGGTGGACCCTACTCCACAGGATACTATACGGACAACTCTGGACATGGGATACTAGACCTCCTCTAATGAAGCAGGGAAAGGTCTATTTGGGTGTCATAAGTATAGAAGTTATAGTTGAAGCTATCATATGGTAAGGTAGAGTTTATAAAGTCACCATCTAAATGTGTAACATTTGGCAGTGTGAGTAACAGTGGTTAATTAACAGGACTGTTGTAAGGATAAAATGATATAAAGACATAGTCCTAGACTATTTACTTATATCCCAGAGGAGCTCAACAAGTGATACCTTCTTTTAATACTGCAGAAGGGGAGTGGACCCCTAGGTCCCCAAAGTGACCTCAGAGTAACTTGTTGGTCATGCAAAGATGTGTTTATTACATACTGCACATTTTTTGGAGTGTTTCTGAAAAGAAAGGCCAGAAGTGGCATACTTCTTTGCTTTGGAGGGGTCTGGTTTAAGGCAGGTGTTTCTGTGTGAAGCTCTGACTGGGAATGGGCCAATGTTCTGTTATAATAGTTTTGGATGGGAGGACTCAGGTGAGGATTTTTAAACAAACTTCCAAGAATAAACAGTTTGATGATTCCAGCTGAATAATCTATTCTTCTAAGAAGGGGACTGTTTACCCTGATGAACACATGTGGTGTAGTCTGTCATTGAGGTCAATGAATTTTTAAGAAGGGTCTGAAAGAATGAATTTATTTACAACTTTTGGGTCTAGAATTTCTGACTCAAGTTCATGTCATGTTAAAATCATGTTAATGTAGAGTATGAAGTAGTAAGATCATGTTTTGTGGACTATAGCACATGGAGCTGTCTACAGTTTCATTTCCCAGGGGAAATAATCGTATGAATTGTTCCTATTGGTTGCATATTGACGACGCCACAGCAGATGCATGTATTGTTTGGTAAAGTTTAATTAAGCTTATTTATTTGGCAATATGTATTAAAGGACTCAAAATAATCTTCAAACTAGTAGTTTTACTATCAGCAATCAGACATTCAGAGTCATCAAGGACATGAACAAAGGATGACAAAGATGTTTATCACAGCACTTTTAGAATAGAAGACATAGAGTAAACAAAGTGGTCTTACATGGGCAAACAGAAAATAAATTATCATGTAGCCACAGGATGAGACACTGTTTATAACTAGAATGAATTGGTTCTTTTTTTTTATTATCTTAATAGATGTTTTCCACATTTATTAACTAGAAATAGTTAATGATATGGAAAAATCTCCAAACTAAGTGAAACCAACATATGAAACTGTGTATAATTGTAATACAAATGACTGAATGGAAATATGCCAACATTTAACAAATGACAATCCCAAGGTTCTAAGATTACGGGTGAATTTTATTTTTTCTTATACTTTTCTGTATTTTCTGTAAATATTTAACATAAACCTTCTTATGAGAAAATAAACACCATCTTACTGATGATGATGAAATGATTGCAGGGATGGTTTCCCTGCTTCCAAAGAGAAAAGGAGCCTGTCTGTGTCCAGAGATGATACAGCAGAGGAGGAGAGCCAAGGGAAGGAATACTCTTTAATAAGACAGTATTACCTGGAGGTTCAAACTGGTTCTGAACAATGCATTATTACTTGTGTTAGTAAGGATTAGTGAATTGTAATATAAGAAATGACTCTGCCATTAGAAAAACTGAGTATCTGTCAGTGTTCTTACACAACAAATAATACTGAGAATTCCACAAACCACTCAGCAAGGGAATGAATTCCTCCTTGGTTCATTATGGCTTCTTATATATGTATTAAATCTGTTCGTCTAAAAATTAAAATTACTCTTTGAGGATGTCTCATTGGAAATTCAGTTCTCCATTTTGGAAACTTCTAAGACTGTTGCCAGTAGGGTGACAGGTCCAGAGAATTTTAATGCTTTGCCCACAGATGCATTTTAGGCTGAATTCTCTGGGTTTAGCTTCTTCCCTGCATAAGAATCTTGGAGTTAGTGTTCACCCTACATATTTATATGCCACTACAGCCCAAATGGCCAACAGATGTCCAGCATTAGCAGGAAATCCATCAGAATGAGATTTTTCTGCCTAAAATTTCAATTGTTGAAACAAAAGACAAGAATAATATGGTAGAACAACTCCAGAAAGAGGCAATTAAAATGATCAAGAAGATGACTGAGTACTGAAGAAGAAGATTAAAATTCTTTAGAAAAAAATTCCAAGAGAAGAAAAATATTACATGATCATGAAAGGCAAATAAAAACCCGTTCCTTAATTCTAGAGCATATTTGGAAGTGTAACGTGAAATCTAAAAGCACAGCATCCTTGGATGGAGCAGTGGAGAAGGAAGTAAATAGTAAGACACTTTGTACACACAATCTCATTGAATGACAAGCCATTGTAATTCTTGAAATTAAAATAAAAGTAAGATAGACACTTTGTTCTGGCCAAGGTCTGCCACCAGCTACGTGCGGGTGATCTGGAATGAGATTCTTTTTTTTTTTCAGCCTCAGATTTCTTATGTGTAGAATCAGGAATTGAATTAGCTGGAATTGAGTATACTTTCAAATTCACATAGAGTTTATTTTGTAATACAAAAAATTATAATTATCCCATTCTGAAGATATTATACAGACGGGAAGTATGAGAAGATATGGGTAGTGTTTGTATATATGCTCTGATGACATGCTAATTATTAAGAGGAAATTAGTGGTTCCAACTAGATGCTGAGCGAAAAAGCAGATTGGGACAGCTTTGGGAAAATAAACAGAAAAAGAATTATGGAATATTTTCCTTACTCCTATTACCCCATTTCTTTGTGCAGTGATTCCTGTAGCACGCTTGTAGAAACATAGATCCTTGGTACAGGCTCCAGGTGTGAAATCAATGAAGCCTTTTGTTGGCAGTGAGTGACCAAAATACCCATCTCTACCCCCCAAGGCTGCAAGTTACAATCTACGTTTTGTCAGCCCTTAAAGCTGTTTCTTTCTGGGGCCAAAAGGTGAAGTCCTGACTAAAGAGTTCCTCTGTGCTGAGCCGCTGACCTGCAAGTTCCTGGTGCCTGGCTCCACCTCCTCTCACCCGGAGGCCAGGACAGCCATCCTTTCAAAGTGAACTTTGCCTGACTGTGTAGCCAAACCCCCAGAGGAAAATGAGCTTACAAGTATTTTGAGAAGTATGATTATGTCAAAATAAATATAAAATACTGAATTATAGATTCCCTCAAACAAATACTAGAACAGCTAAATTAAAAAATTAAAATTAGTTGGATACACAAAAACTGATAAGGGAAAATAGCAATTTGTATTAAGAATAAGAAAAAAAATGAATATTGAGAATGGAAAATACAACAGTCAAATTTGAAACAAAATTAGAGGGGATAATGAGCAGAATGAATACAAATGCGTAACCAGTTCATTCACTTCCAAGCAAATCTTCAATATGAAAGAAGGAAAGAGAAATAATGAAATATATATTTTTAAAAACTAAGAAATTTGAAGGATGGAGATATAGACATTAGGAAAACAGACATCAGAAGGAGAGAATTTTTTAATGGAGATGAAAAATATTTAAAAGAGCATAATTCTTGAAATTAAAATAAAAATAAGGAGGTGGTTATAGATGGCAAAGGTTCAAGGAGTACAAAGGGAAGAAAAAAGACTAAGCCTATACCTAGAAACATAATGAGATTTAAAGACAACAAAACAGAGAAAAATCAAAAAGGTTACAGAAAAAAAAGACTAAGAATCAAGTTAGCAATAAATCCTTCAACAGCAACAACTTCAGTAATAAACACAAGAAAATAAGCATTTAAAACTCAGGAGCTTAGATACAACCACATTTTCACTTATGTATGAGGACATAATAAATATATTCTTATGTTTATCAGATCTCAGAAACTTTTCCAGAATTGATTGAATTGAATCGTTTATGAAATACTAAAGTAGGTGAGGATTTAGGATTTTTCACAAAACTTATATAAGGTGATCAAATGCCTTGGTAAGGTTTTTTATTTATATTTTAAAATAGCAAAGGTTAAATAGAAAAGGAATTAAAAGTCTGGAACTGGACTATTCAATATGATATGCACTAGCCATTTGTAATATAGCTATTCTGAATTTAAAATCAGTAACAGTATAAAGTACTAACATTCTAAAAACTTATGAAACTATGTAAATTATGCTTTTAGAGCAATTTCATGGTGAAATGATTTATTGAATATATTGGGTCAAAGATATCTAATAAGAATTAATTTTGTTTCTTTTTACTGTCTTTTATATGTCCATTAGGAAACTTAAAATTTCACATATGGCTTATATTTGTGGCTTATATTTTATTTTAATTTTTTTTATAGTTGGGGATTAATTGAAGGTACACAGAAGCATTAATTGCTTTTGTTAGATAAGGACCCTCTTATATTTGTGTCCTGCCCACAAAAGTTGAACCATATCCCTCGACCCCCCACGCCCTCCCTCCTTGCCGTTCTCAGCTCTCCCTGTCCCCCAACCCCCACTGTGTACTAGGATCTTAATTCTCCTCATATCAGAACTGAGTACATAGGCTTATATTTCAATGACATAGCATTGGTATAGATAATCTCAACAAGATGAGAGTTAGAGAAACTGGGGATTAAAGTTCTAATTTTATCAAGTCTAGTCTTGTGGTTCTAAAAACAAACAAAAACATAAAAACCAAAGAATAAAGATAAAAAGGTAACAGAAAAATTTAAAAAATGAAAAATAATAAAGTAAGATAATACAAACAAAATCAAGAATTACAATAAATGTAAAGGAACTAGTTTTATATTTGAAAAAAATTGGTTGATTAAATTGAAATATACAAATATTGACTCTTTATAAGAGATGAACAAAAGTATAAAGACTTGAAAAAGTTAAAAGCAAAACAATGCAAAATGAACTGGTGAGGAAAATACTAACCAAATAAGCTGGAGCACTTACATTAATACCAGATGAAATTCATTTTAAGAACAAAATGAAAATGAGTATTAGAGGTGGAATGGGTTATTATATAATGATAAATATAGCAAATGGTTTAATTTATTCAAAAGATAACATGAAATTAGATTTATCACATGTATATATGAGATACAGATATATTAGAATAGTTTCAAAACATATGAAGAAAAAACTGAGAGAACTTTAGGGGAAATTTTCCACCATAATTGAT
Source organism: Galagoides demidoff (assembly GCA_963574575.1). Classification (NCBI taxonomy): domain Eukaryota; kingdom Metazoa; phylum Chordata; class Mammalia; order Primates; family Galagidae; genus Galagoides; species Galagoides demidoff. The sequence continues at coordinate 41,504 of CAUYQV010187685.1, forward strand.
GAGTCAAGCATCAAGTTTAAAGAAAAGCAATACATTTAAGAAGGCTGACTTAGTGGACTCTCAGAGTTCTATATCCAATAAACAGAAAAGGCAAGTTTTTCTCAAGCATGAATGAAATAATTTAAAAAAGATCATAAAGAGAAAGTGTCAACTAATCTCAGAGATAGGTAACATACAAAATATCTTTTGCCACAACATCATTAATATAAAAGTTGATAACAAAAAGGTAAATTTTAAAATACCTGCCCATGTAGAAATAAAAAAAATTGATAAGTATATATTATGATAAAACTTATGAGAATGTAAAATAATACTAGAATTGAATAATAAAAATTCTCCATATCAAAACTTGTAGAATTTGCAAAAGTGGTGCTTTAGAAAATGTATAGCTTTTATAGCTTTATTTATGATAGAAAGGTTAAACCCTTCAAAAATGAGAAAATTTTCCAGCTTATAAAATAGGAAGACAAATAATTAAATAAACCTCCAGGAAAAAAAGCTATTGAATATAAGCCTAAAAATAAGTAGAAGAAATATTATAATTTAGGTCAACAGAGTCAAAAGTTATCGTATGAAATAAAATACTGTTAAAATAGACAAACTATTGATGAAATAAGCCAAAAGAAAAATAAAAGACACAAATATACGTTGTATACTATTGTATATTATAGTGAGTCGGTGTAAATATAAAGTTGAGATTTAAAAATGGGAGAATCTTAATAGTCACATGCCAAAATTTTTGAGAACTTAGGCAAATTTAACACATTTCTAGAAAAACATACTTAGCTAAAATTAATATGAAAGAATCAATTAGCCTTCTAATTAGTTAAAAAAAATGAGACAGATTAAAAATCTTTCCTAGAAAGAAAACAGTATTCTTATATGGTTTTATAGATAAGTTCTACCAAGAAGCTATAGGACGAATTATCTCAATTTTACGCGATCTTTTCTGGAAGTAGAAAATAGAATACTCTCCAGCATGTTTTAAAAAGATAACACTACTTTGAAAATGGACAAAAAAACAAAAACAAACAAACAAACAAAAACTAGAATTCAAACATCCATGTACACATTTGGTAGAAAAACTCAACAAAAAGCAGTCAAGTGGGAGGAGGCAGAGGGCACAGATACATTCACACCTAATATAGGGCAGTCTGTCAGGGGGAGGGAACACTTACAACTTTGACTCAAACTGCACAAAAGCAATTCATGTAACCAAAACACTTGTATTTACACATTCTGGGAAAACAAAAAACTAGGAAGGAAAATCACTGCTTCATTTTACTCCTAGATGCAGAGGAAAATTTTCTAAATAACATCAGCAAATTGAGTCCTATGGTATATTTAAAAACAAATACGATATCCCATGATCAACATTGACTTTATTCCAGGAATTCAAGAATTATTATTAGAAAAACCATGGAGGATCATATCATATGAACAAGACTAAAAAGCTATATGAACATCTGAATTAATATGCAAAATGAGTAGCCAGTGATAATTAAGGAAAATATTAGAAAGTATAAAAATACTATTAGGAATACTTGAGAACTTCTTAAATCTGATAGTGTATTTGTCAGAATTATTTAGAGAACCAGAACCAAGAGAAGATGTGTGTATCTTATTGTCTGTATCTGATTATTTACACATATATTACATAGGTGTCTATGCATATATACGTGTAAACATGAGTTATTATAACAAATTGGCTCATGCTCTTAGAGTCTGGAAAGTCCAAATTGTGCAGAGTGAGTCAGCAGGCCAGAGACCGAGGAGCGCTACTGTGGCTGGTGAATTCTGAAGTTTCTTTTTTGCTCAGGGAAGCTTGTCTTTGTTCTATTCAGGCTTTCGGCTGATGGAATGAGGTCTAGCCGCCTTATGGAGGGTTATCTTCTTTACTCCAAGTTCACCAATTTAAATGTTAATGTCGTCCAAGGAAACCTTACAGAAACATCAAAAATATTTGACCCAGTATCCACCCCATGGCCAGGTTGATACATAAAATTAACCATCACTATGAATATCTCAAATATACAACAGATAAACTAACAATTCCAGAACAAATGGAAAATGTACCAATGGAAAATGTTAGAAGCATTTTGTTTAAAATGTGGTTGGAATCAAGAAGTTGACTATCAGCACATATATTCAAAATTATATTTATAATCCTATCAATAATGAAACAAAGAAATTAGAGGTATCTAAATTAGAAATGAGGAAATCTTTGCATGTGATATAATCATTTACATAGAAAAACCAAAATAGCGAAAAATTAGGAATGTGTGTGTGTTTGAGGGAGGACATGGAAAAGTAGAAAATATAAGATACAAAAAGTCAGTTGCTCTTTTGCATATCACTGGCTAACAACGAGAAACCATAATGAAAAGAAGAGTTAAAATAGTATCAGAAAATACCAGATACCTAGGAATAAACCTTTCAAAATATATGCACGATCTCTATAAAGGAATTTATAACATTTATTTAGAATAAAAACCTAATCAAAATACCTTAAATTCATAAAATGTAATGTTATATAGATATCAATTTGAACTAAATTTGAACTCAAACTCAATCTGATCAAAATGTCAGATTATTTAACAGGCTGTGATTAAATATGTATGTTTGCATAAAAAACACAATTGAAAGATGAACTGTGATGAGAGACTTGCCCAGCCATACCTATCTGGCCTTATTAGAAGGGTGTGATAATTAATGGTGTTTCTAGAGTGACGGACTGTCCATTGAAATTGAATAGAAACTCCAGCAACAGGCTACGGATACAAGGACCTATAATACAACACGGAAGTATCTTGTCAGATCAGTTAAAAAAATTCAAGATTAAAATAATGAATATTGATAAGAAATACATAAAACTGCATCCCTTGGTCTCCCAGATAAACAAAAATCAACTTCAGACTGTCAGATCAACTTACCTGTAAAAAAAAAAAAAAAGTAACATAAAAACTTTGAAGTTGCTCACATAACAGGTGTAAATATATTTTGGACCATAGAGGACTACGGAGAAGCATTCTAAGACATGGAAAACATTTCTATGAAAACATTGCAAATTTAACCCAGTGATTCTACCCACTAGTTCATACCCAAGCAAAATCTATTCACATACATAATGAAGGTCATATTGAATACCTATTATCAGGACAGTGGCTAAAGAAACTTGTTTGTTCATGCAGTGGAATATTATACAGCTGTCAAAAACAAATAAGAGGACATGAATGAATTTTACCAAGTAAAAAGAAAGTAAATTCCAAATTATAATATATAGCATGATATGTCCTATAATAACAGAGTAGAACCTCTTTAAGTTGACCACTCAAGGGATTGTAACAAACTGGTCATTGTATGCGGGTGGTCACCATAAAGAACAAGGCCTACTGTACTGATATGTACATGTGGGACATGGCTGATCTATGAAAATTGGGTCAGCTAAGGAGGTGGTCACTGTATGAAGTTGGTCAATGTGTTCTACTTATATAAAAAGAGAAGCCATGGCAAGATGGACATGAGATTCAGGATGTGGTTTCTGTGGACACTGGGGAGCTCAGGGAAGAGGATTGTAACTACCACACGTTACATATCAATTATTGCAAAATACTGTGTTTGGGGTGCTGGATTCATGTGTCCTTTCTGTATCGTTAGATATAAATTCCTACATTCTTGATCAGTCAATCCTGGCAATTTAGCCCTTCTGCCTAATCCAACTTCAATCAGTCCTGCCGCAGATAACTATATGTTTTTAGTTAGAAAGAGCCGCATCAGCTGTCTGTATAAGAAACTACCCTGCAAAGTAAAGACTTAAGCCAAAAATAACTATTTCTTACAGTTTCTGGAATTCAGACAGGTTACGGTGGACCTGGCTTGTCTCTGCTCCACAGTGCCCGAGGACCCAGCTGGAAGACCCGAGAGCAATTCACGTCCAGAGCATTAAGGACTGTTGCTATCATTCCCGCAGTGTGTTTGCTAGGATGTTTATCTGGTTGCTCCCTAATACAAAAGAAGGAAGGCAAGTCTCAATAAATAAAGGGTTCATTTAGATCTAAGAAATAAAATAGGAGTGAAGGACTGAGTTCTAACATTCGATGGTTACTGAGGTTAAAACTCCCAGTTTTCTCTCTATAGCTGAACCAACAATCCTAACTCAACTCCAGCTCAAATCTAAGGAGAAAAAAATAGTGTGTGGAGAGCTGCACAGATGATAATTTCAGTTTTATCTCTGAGCTTCGTGGGAACCATACACAACAGAGTCTGCCATTTTTCTTATGGCACTGAGCGACATCCAGTTCTCCACCTGATGGCTTGTAAACTTTTCCTGGAGAGCTGAAATTCATTCCACTGGGCGGACCATATACTGCAAATGATGCTTCTCCACTTCCGTGCGGGACTGTGGGCTGATTTTGTGCAGCTGGACTTGGACCTGTCTTATGGGATACATTGTTCTTTTCTTGCAGCTAAGGGCTGTCATTATATATTTTACCAAAAATTCATTTTTTTATAGCATGTAGAGAAAATTCATAGAATTGGGTCAGAGAACATTTGGGTGCCCCTGCCCTGTTGACCCCAAATTATGCTTATCCCCAGACAGTCAGGCAAGATCTAAAGACAAAATTTAGACCCGGCAGTGCTCTCCTGTCTTAATGGGATTCTAGACCAATTATCAGCCATGGTAATCCTCTTTACATTTCTCTGAAAGTTGATAGGACACTCTTCCACATGGAATTGGAATTTATTGTGGCTGCTAGGGCATGCCACTCTTCCCTTGGTATAAAATCTTCCCATGATCTCTCTGGTTTTCAAATAATGCCACATTGAAAAATATTGAACTTCAGCTTGAAGCCACTTTATAAACCCAGTCCCCAAGCCCCTGGCACTCTATTGAGCAATCCCCGGTCTGTTTAGATTCATGTTTTTCAACTTTCTGATTAGAACCACATCTTTCCAAGGCTCCCATATCCTTAAGTCCATGATCATTACCAAAGATAGTGATAAATGATAATGTTTCAGTGGTAATGAAGGAGTAAATAGCATGTTAATGATAGTTGCAGATGGATCTAAATTAGAAGAAGTTAACACCAATGAGGCCAGGAAAAAAAAAAAAAACAACTAATAAAGTTCTGTAGAAGCAGAAACAACAAGAAAAAAAAGAAATGAAAATAAACTGACATTGAACTGATGTCATGAACAAAGAGCTAATTAAAAAGAACCAACTATTGTCCTGGAGACCCACGGAAAGAAAAGAACAGCAAAGGATCTCTAAAAAGGGACTTGTCCGTGGCTTGAACTAATTAACACTTTATGCCAAAGATTTTCCAAGGTACCCTTGGATCTGTGACTAGTGTTGTTCTCGTATATGTTTAATTATCAGATCTCTGAGGGGGAAAAGAAGTCTTAAGTGTATTGTGTGCATTTAATTACAAAATTTCCTGACATAAAAGATGTAGCACAAGATGTACAAATAAGAAATATGCAATCCTCCACCCCAGTGATTGCCAACTGGTGTCCTGTGGCACACTGGTGTGCCGTGAGAGGGGCTCAGGTGGGCCTCAAAGTTTTAAAGATCATTAGTTATTTTCAAAAGAAGTTCAAAGCACAGTACATGTATATATTTTCTCTCTCTCTCTCTCTTTTTTTTTTGATCAAGACAGTTTAAGTGTGCCGTGGAAGTTTAACTATAGGCTCAAGTGTGCCATCAGATAGAAAAATTAGGAAACACTGCTCTTTTAGAAATTCAACAAAACTAATTGATTCTCAGATTATACTTCCCTTGATTTATGGAAACGCTTGTATCCAGAGCCACCTTTGGTGAACAGGCAGTTCTGACATGAATGTTGCTTGATGGTTTTCATTTACGCTGAATAAGATGAGGTGCAACAGCAGAGATGCGTGTCAGGACGTCTTTTGTCAGTGACTGAGCAACTTCTTTGTTCCATTAGATAATAGTTTTGGAAAACTCAAAGGATATTTCCTCAGTTTTTTTGAGCTATTCACAATGTAACAGTTGCAGACGTGATAACATTTAAAGTCTCATCTTTATTACTAACAGTATCTCTGTGCCTTTCTTAAGGCTAGACAATAAATAAAACAGTTGATCTGTAGCATCAGCTGATTCTCAGAGTGTAAAAACGCCAGAGTCAACTCCAGGCTGCCGATTTGATGTCATCAAATGCAGAGTTGGGAAGAGGTGCCCGATCACAGGAGTGCCCCACGACTCAGTCTTCTCACCATGCAGAGGAGATGGACATAATTTCCCTTAAGAGCATGGAGAATAGTAAAATGTAGTGAAACAATTGGGAAGTGAGGGCTTTTGAACATTCGTTGACTCTTCCCTCTTTTTTAAAAATTTCAGGTGTATGAGGCTCCATACGATCAGGTTGCATTATCTGGGTTTGTAAAGTCAAGTCCAAAGTCTGAGTTATAGTTGAGTCTTTTACCAAGAAGTGTGTCATATACCTTGAGATTGCACCTGATCGGTGGGAACTCACCAAGCCCCCTCCCTCTTCCCTGCTTCTTGAATTTGTGTTTTTCTCTCTTTTCAGCCTGTAGTTGTTGCTCAACTATTTTTAGATAGGTATTGAGTACAAGGGATTCTTGCTCTTCCATTCTTTTTTTTTTTTTTTTTTTTGAGACAGAGCCTCAAGCTATCCCCCTGGGTAGAGTGCCATGGCATCACAGCTCATAGCAACCTCCAACTCCTGGGCTCAAGCGAGTCTCCTGCCTCCACCTCCCAAGTAGCTGGGA
>CAUYQV010187686.1:0-10121 GCA_963574575.1 Galagoides demidoff
GGGCGCCTGTGGTCCCAGCTACTTGGGAGGCAGAGGCAGGAGACTCGCTTGAGCTCAGGAGTTGGAGGTTGCTATGAGCTGTGATGCCATGGCACTCTACCCAGGGGGATAGCTTGAGGCTCCGTCTCAAAAAAAAAAAAAGAAAGCTCTGTATTGTTATTCTTTATTTCTTAATGTGCTGTGGCCACATGGGTATTCAATATATTATTCTTCATATTTTGTTGTATATCTTAATATTTCTTTATTTCTACTTTTTTTTTTTTTTTTTTGAGACAGAGGCTCAAGCTGTCACCCTGGGTAGAGTGCCATTGCATCACAGCTCACAGCAACCTTAAACTCTTGGACTTAAGCGATTCTCTTGCCTCAGCCTCCCTAGCAGCTGGGACCATAGGCACCCGCCACAGCACCCAGCTATTTTTTGGTTATAGTTGTCATTGTTGTTTAGCAGGCCCAGGCTGGATTTGAACCTACCAGCTCCAGTGTATGTGGCTGGCACCCTGGCCACTAAGCTACAGGCGCCAAGCCTATCTTAATATTACATTTTTTTTTAATCAACAACAGCAAAAAAAAACCTCTGTTGTTCAGCTTGGGTTGTGTAGCACAGTGGTTACAGTGTCAGCCACATACACTGAGGCTGGTGGGTTCGAACCCAGGCTGGGCTAGCTAAGCAACAATGACAACTGCAACAAAAAATACCCGGGCATTGTGGCTGGCACCTGTAGTCCCAGCTACTTGGGAGGCTGAGGAAAGAGAATTGCTTAAGCCCAAGAGTTTGAGGTGGCTGTGAGCTGTATTACCATGGCACTTTACCCAGGGCGACATAGTGAGACTCTGTATCAAAAAATTTAAAAAAAAAAACTGTTGGAGGCCCAGTTTGGTATCTTGTCCTCTCCCTAAAAGCCTAACAACTAGAGCTGCTGGGTTTCCTGGAGAATAATTTCCCACAAAGGGAAATGCACCACAGTATGCTCATGAAACCACTCACAGTATATCTCAAAAGCCACCTAGCAGGAAACCAAAGGGGCCCCTTGGGGCTGAAACACAAGTCCTTTGGAGGCCTAAGAAACCACTCCCCTCAACAAGACCTCATCCTTTCCTTGCCAAAGAACAAGAGTTCTCTTTTTTTTTTTTTTTTTTTTTGAGACAGAGTCTCAAGCTGTCCTCTGGGTAGAGTGCTCTAACATCACAGCTCACAGTAACCTCCAATGCCTGGGCTCAAGCGAGTCTCCTGTCTCAGCCTCCCAAGTAGCTGGGACCACAGGCGCCCGCCACAACGCCCGGCTATTTTTTGGTTGCAGCCATCATTGTTGTTTGGAGGGCCCGGGCTGGATTTGAACCCGCCACCTTAGGTGTATGTGGCTGGCGCCTTAACCACTTGAGCCACAGGCACCAAGCCAGGAGTGGCCATGTTGAGAGAAGATACCAGGAAAAAGTGAGGTCTAAGAGAACAAGGTCTCTCAAGGAGGCCCAAGGACACGCCTGCCAGGTCTTCCCCACGGCGGCTCAGCTCTTAGGAGGCTGTAGAAACTTCCTGGGACCTGGAAACTAAGACTTCTGTAAAGTCCACCATTCTGTAAAAGCCCAAGCCCACTTCTCCAGCTTGATTCAAACTGACCAATAAGAAAGGGCCAGAGGGCAGCGCCTGTGGCTCAGTGAGTAGGGCACCAGACCCATATACCCGAGGGTGGTGGGTTCAAACCCAGCCCCGCCAAACTGCAAAAAAACAAAAAAAAAAAACAAAAAAACCCCCAAAAAACAATGTATTGCTTTATTAAAAAAAAAAAAAAAAGAAAGAAAAGAAAGAAGAAAGGGCCAGAATTTTTGACTGAAGATAAAAAGGAGGAAGCTGAGCCAGTCAGGGAGTGCGGCCCTTTTGGACTCTGGTCTACAGTTGCTCTGCCAGCTGGAACAAACCTCTACCTCTTTTTATTTTTTTTTATTTTGTTTTGCAGTTTTTGGCCAGAGGTGGGTTTGAACCCACCATCTCTAACATATGGGGCTGGCGCCCCACTCTTTTGAGCCACAGGTGCAGTCCCACAAACTCTACCTCTTTTTATTTTTTTTAAATTTTTTTGCAGTTTTTGGCCAGGGCTGGGTTTGAACCTGCCACTTCTGACATATGGGGCTGGTGCCCCACTCCTTTGAGCCATAGGTGCAGCCCCAAAAACCTCTACCTCTTTTAATCGTGGTGTTTGGATGTTCTTTCTCTCCACTGGGCCTCATCTTCCTGCAACATTTGACGGTTTTGGGCAAAGACATCTAAGATGTTTCAGAGCTCATTGTAGGTGGGCCCTGGGAAATTATTTTTCTAATGCCTTCAGATGCTAAACCTAACTATTCCTCTTCCTTCCTGTCTTAAATGCAATGCCAGGAGCAGCACCAGCCATATGTAGAAAGAGGAAAAAGCCAAGAGAATTGCAGAGACGCCAGGCTGGACATCACTGGGCTGGTGAAACAATGTCAACCATGGCTGATTTCCAGGCTCGCAGTGATAGAGGAAAATGTAAACCCAGTGAACCCCTAATTGTCTAAGCCACTGTGATCTGTTTTCTTTTCTTTATTTTCATCCAAACACAGACTTACATTTACAAAAGATATTTGATGAAATTCAGAAAAAGAGAGAAGAGGCTGGACTGCAGACCATGGAGGGTAAACATCAAAGAAGAGAATTTTTCTTTTTTTGAGACAGAGTCTAACTCTTGCCCTGGGTAGAGTGCAGCAGCCTCATCATAGCTCACAGCAACCTCAAAGTCCTGGGTCAAGTGATCCTCCTGCCTCAGTCTCCCAAGTAGCTGTGAATACAGGTGTGCATCACTACCCCCAGCTAATTTTTCTTTTTCTTTTCTTTTCTTTCTTTCTTTCTTTTTTTTGCAGTTTTTGGCCAGGGCTGGGTTTGAACCCTCCACCTCTGGTATATGGGGCCAGCGCCCTACTCCTTGAGCCACACTCGCTGCCCAATTTTTCTATTTTTTGTAGAAACGCGGTCTCATTCTTGTTCAGGCTTGTAGGAAACACCTGAAAAGAAACACGTTGGTAAAAAGGGAATGGGGAAGGGATTGGTCTCTCGTTAAGAGGCACAAGAGCACCCGGGCACACACATCATTGCTCGGCAGTCTCCACACTGGTGGTATAAATATAAACAGCCACGGGAGAAGCTAGTCGAGGCTCCCACTAAGACCGACTGCTGCACCTTTGAGGCACTCTGGCACCTCTGACCTCACTGAGACAATTGGCTCCTCCTGATGGGCCTTACCTGACTGAGACAACGGGGTCCCTGGTATTTATGGGGAGCCATACCCGGAGCAAGCTTGTACAGTGGTCTGCTTCCTGGCAGTTTCACAGGCTGGGGCCAGTGACCTAACATCCCGGCTCCAACATAGGTTGGTCTCCAACTCCTGAGCTCAAGCAATCCTCCCACCTTGGCCTACCAGAGTGTTAAGATTACAGGTGTGAGCAAGGCCAGGGAGGGACGTTTGTTTGGAGAGTCCTGGGCATGTGTCTATCATAGTAGCCAGATTACTGAGCCTGTACTCCTGAAGGATGAAGCCCTGTGGCCTTGGTTATGGAGCTAGGTATGGCCACAGTGACTCCATCTCAGATCTGCTGTCCCCTTTGCCACCTATGTAACATAGTAGTTGCACCAGTCAGAAGCATGCAGGTTCCCGTTTTCCTGCGTAGTTAAGGTATATTTAGATTACCTGTGTGACCACCCCGGAGGTTATGACCACCTTCCAGACTTCCTGAGGCAAATAGTCAACCACTGTGACCAAGAGGGAACTGGCTGTGGTCAGGCAGTGCTCTGAGGGCAAAGGGCCCCGTTGGAGTAATGACTGAATGGAATAGGAATCTGATTGGAAGGGGATGAAACACAGCCTACACGTAAAGGAATAACCACAGAGAAGGGTGAGTTGTTTCAACCTCCCCTCCATGCTGGAGCAGTTTTCTTTCAATAAACGCCTTCTGCTGCTAATTATTTTTTGCATCGCTGGGACTCAGCAGGAACTCAGAGGCAGGTGCCCCGCGTTTCATCTCGGGTGCCCTGGCGAGGAAGAGCAATCTTCTGCTGTACAGACGCTCACTGCTGACTCCGTGTTTTGGACTCACCACGGTGAGTCATCCCGACCTCCTACTTCTAATTTAGTCATTGTTATTGTTTATGCCCCCATCCCTCTTCGCTGCCCGGACAGCCCGATTTCCAGGAGTTGGGTCGCGATGTCACTAGCCCAGCTGTCTCTTGGGGACTTAGCGTGGGAATGCCCTGGGTCCTGTGCTCCCCAGAGGCGCGCGCTCTCCTCCCGCGGTCCCCGCTCGTTCCCGCCCTACAGGGTTTCGGCGCCCTCTCTTTTTGGCTTTTCCATTCCCCCCAACCCCACCCCCGGCTGTGTTCATCCCACTCCCCCAGTGAACACTGTCTCCTGTTTAATCGGGGACAGTTGGGCGGACGGTGGAGTGCCCTCTGATCTGTAAGAACGCGTCCTTCCGGGACGCCCGGTGTACCTCCTACGGGCAGGCCCCCAGGTACCCGCCGACCACGCTGCCCCTCAGTCGCCACGCCCAGCGGGCGGCACAGGGAACCCAGAGCTCTCGGGATGCGCCCTCTGCCCTCCCAGAGTGTTGCGCTTTCCTTCTTCAGGCAAATTACCACCAGGACACCGATCAATGTCGGGAATTCTGTAATTGGATGATACGCACACGGATAAAATGGGGCCCTGTCTAGGGTCGCAGCCCTGGGAGGGAGGTCCGCACCCGAGGCCTCGGGTCTCCCGCGGTCCCACGCCCCCGCAGGGGACCGTGAAGAGCAGGGCCGGGGAGGCGGGGAGCAGAGTGAGAGGACCGGGCCGCGGGGCGCTCATCAGCCAGCTCCACTCCCTCTGCGTCCGGGGGCCGGGAAGGGAGGACGTGCTCCCCAAACGGCGACCGTCGGGGTGTTCTTCTTCCTACAGGTGGGAAACTCTTCCTCTACCCGAGGGACAAGACTCCCCCGGGCTGCAGGCTGAAGCCCTGGGAGCTCCTGGACCCCGAAACATAGAAGAAAAGGCAGCTGCTCTGCACTGAGGCGTGGCCGCAGAACTCCAGGGACCTGACGGGAGTGTAAATTATCACGCCATTTTGCAACTGGATTTTTTTTTGCAGAAAATTAGGTAACTGGAGTGAGGTCCCATTTGTTTAAAAAAAAATTTTTTTTTTTTTTTGCCCTGAGGAAAATGCCGCTTTATGTTAAAAAATAATAAGACTTACACTGGGAAGGAAACGGAGGGCCGTAGGTGCCCCCCTACCCACCACTTTCGCAGCGGCCCCTGCTTCGAGCTCGCTTCCGCCTCACCCGAACTGTAACTTAGACTCAGGTGCCCGCCCGGAAACGTCCTTCTGGGTTTATACCAGTCTCTGTGCCTGTGCAGGCAGTGACTGGTGAATTCCCTCCCGCACCCATGTTCCTTTTTCTCTACCTGATCTGAAGCAAATTAAAAGTGATTTAGCTCCGCTGGCCGCCCGCCTAGTTCCTGCTCCGCGCGTGTCCGGGTCAGTGCAACCTTCTAGTCCCGCCATGGCCATGCTCACCCGGACCACAGTGCCAGAAGCTGCAGCAGCGGTACCACGAGCACGGCTCCCAGCTCCACCTGCGCACCCTTCTCTAAGCCAACAAGGAGCGCTTCAGCCATTTCAACATCTCAACACCAACCATGGGTATATATATTCTGGTGGATTACTCCAAGAACCTTGTGACGGGGGAGGTGATGAAGGTCCTGGTGGACCTGGCCAAGTCCGGGGGTGTGGAGGCTGCCCGGGAGCGCATGCGCAATAGCAAGATCAATTAATCTGAGGATCCGGCAGTATTACACGTGGCCCTGCGGAACCAAACACACCCATTCTGGTGGATGGCCAGGATGTGATGCCAGAGGTCAACAGAATTCTGGACAAGCTGCAAACTTTCTGCCAGCGTGTGCAGAGTGGTGAGTGGAAAGGGTACACAGGCAAGGCTGTCACGGACGTCATCAACATCTCTGGACGGCATCAGAGGCTCCGACCTGGGGCCCCTCATGGTTACTGAAGCCCCAAAGCCATACTCCTCAGATGGTCCCCGGGTCTTGTTTGTCTCCAACATTGATGGAACCCATATTTTAAAAACTCTGGCCAGCCTGAGCCCTGATTCTTCCCTGTTCATCATTGCCTCCAAGTTATGTACCACCCAGGAGACCATCAAGAATGCAGGAACAGTGAAGGAGTGCTTTCTCCTGACAGCCGAGGATCCCTCGGCAGTTGCAAAGCACTTTGTTGCCCTGTCCACCAGTATGGACAAAGTGAAGGAGTTTGGGATAGACCCTGCAAACAGGGTCCGAGTTCTGGGATTGGGTCGGAGGACGCCACTCTCTCTGGTCAGCCATCAGACTCTCCATCGCCCTGCACATGGGTTTTGACAACTTCCAGCAGCTGCTCTCAGGGGCTCACTGGATGGACCAGCACTTCCACAGGACGCCGCTGGAGAAGAATGCCCCTGTGCTGCTGGCCCTGCTGGGCGTCTGGTACATTAACTGCTTTGGGTGTGAGACCCACGCCATGCTGCCCTATGACCAGTACCTGTGCCACCTTGCTGCTTACTTTCAGCAGGTAGAGGGCTATGTTTCTGTCTCCGCTCAAAGGGGGTCTAACAGGAAGTACATCACCAAGTCCGGCATCTGTGTGGACCACCAGACAGGCCCCACTGTGTTGGTGGAGCCAGGGACCAATGGCCAGCATGCCTTCCATCAGTTCATCCACCAAGGCACCTAGATGATACCCTGTGACTTTCTCGTTCCGGTCCAGACCCAGCACCCAGAATGGAAGGGTTTATATCACAAGATCCTCCTGTCCAATTTCTTGGCCCAGACAGAGGCCTTGATGAAGGGGAAATCTACAGATGAGGCCTGGAAGGACCTCCACGCTGCAGGAAATAATCCAGAGGACTTGGAGAAGCTGTTGCCGCACAAGGTCTTTGAAGGAAATCGCCCAGCCAACCCTATCATGTTCACGAAGCTTACACCATTCATCCTTGGAGCCTTGATCACCATAAATGAGCACAAGATCTTCGTTCAGGGCATCATCTGGGACACAACAGCTTTGACCAGAGGGGAGTGGAGCTGGGAAAGCAGCTGGCTAAGAAGATGGAGCCTGAGCTTGATGGCAGCACTCCAGTGACCTCGTGTGAGTGTTAAGATGGAGCCTGAGCTCAATGGCAGCACTCCAGTGACCTCACATGAGTCTTCCACCGATGGCTGATCAACTTCATCAAACAGAAACATGAGGCTGTAATCTAAGACACTCACCTCAGCTGCAGCCCCTGTGGCGATCACTGCCTCTTGTCTCACCTCTCCAGAGCCTGTTCTGCATGGTCCTGCCCCTCCTTCCCCAGAGCACCCTCTGGTCGAGGGCTTGGACCAGTAGCCATTTGGGAGATGCTGATCTGGAATTGTCACCTCAACCCTCTCCACATCCATCCACTGTCTCCCTGGTTTACAACTGGCTGACGTGTTTCAGTGCAGCTGATTCTTCTGACCCGTGTTCATATCCTAGGTAGAAAAATAAAGATGCCACAAAGGAGATTGTAAAAAAAAAAAAAAAGTGATTTAGCGGCCAGGCAGGTGGCTCACACCTGCAATCCCAGCATTCGGGAGGCCCAGGGGGGCAGACTGCCTAAGCTCACAGGTTTGAGACTAGCCTGAGCGACAGCAAGACCCTGTCTCTAAAAATAGCCAGGAATTGTGGTAGGTGCCTGTAGTTCCCAGCTACTTGGGAGGTTGAAGCAAGAGAATTGCTTAAGCCCACCTCTGTGAGCTGTGACCCCACAGTACTCTACTGAGGGTGACATAGTAAGATTCTGTCTCAAAAATAAAATCAAATAAAAGTTATTTAGGTAAATTTTCTAATGATCCTGACAAATATATTTAAGTGTTTCAACATTTGTCCAAACTGATGATTTAACTTAGAAAGATATGTTGTGTTGTGTTTTGTTTTGTTTTTTGAGACATAGTCTCACTATGTTGCCCTTGGTAAAGTGCTGGAGTGTCACAGCTCACAGCAACCTCAGACTCTTGGGCTCAAGCCATTCTCTTGCCTCAACCTCCCAACTAGCTGGGATGACAGATGCCTGCCACAATGCCCAGCTATTTTTTGTTGTAGTTGTCATTGTTGTTTAACTGGCCCAGGCTGGGTTGGAACCTACCAGCCTTGGTGTATGTGGATGGTGTCATAGCCACTGTGCTACAGGTGCCAGCCAACTTAGAAAGATATGTTGATGGAAAAGAAGCCATACTCAGTGGGTGATGCATGTGGCTCAGTGGGTAGGGCACTGGCCCCATATACCAAAGGTTGTGGGTCCGAACCTGGCCCTGGCCAAACTGCAACAAAAATATGGCCGGGCATTGTGGGGGGTGCCTATAGTCCCAGCTACTTGGGAAGCTGAGGCAAGAGAATCACCTAAGCCCAAGAGCTGGAGGTTGCTGTGAGCTGTGATGTGACAGCACTCTATAGAGGGCGATAAAGTGAGATTCTGTCTCTAAAAAAAAAGAAGCCATATTCAGTAAAATAAGTTAAGAAGGTTTATTCTGAGCCAAAATTGAGGAGCACGACCCAGAGCCACACCCAAGAAGCCTTGAGCATGGGGACTAACAGTGGTGGGGTTATGGTTTCGTTTTATACATTTTAGGGAGACAAGGATTACAGGTGAGGTCATAAGTCACTAGTTGTTAAACACACATTGGTTTGGCCCTCAAAGATGGAACATCTGGAAGTGGGGGGGCTTACAGGTGATGGGTAGATTTAAAGAATCTTTGGTTCACGGTTGGCTGAAAAAGTTAGGCTCTGTCCAATAGACCAGGAGTCTGTGAAAGGAGAGCTTCAGATCAGGGTGTGTTAATCCGAGACAAACGCCCATGCTCAGTCACCAGTGGTTTATTGTGTATGCTGAGGACCTGTAGGAAGGTCTTACCTGGCCTCACCCCTGTTGATGAGCACCAAGGACATCTCTAGAAGTGGAGGGGGGATGAGGAGACCTGTCTGATGATCTCCTCTCCTGCCGAGCAACTCAGTTTCAGGGATCCTCTTGGTCAAGAGGGTGTCCAGTTAGTCTGCCACTGAGGGGAAAGTCTTAAGATTTTATTTCAGTTCACACATAAGATGTTACTGCTAAGTCAAACCCTAACTCTGACCAAACGTCATGTGACCCTGGCAGCACCCAGAGTTTATAGGGATAATTGGTACATGAATCAAGTGACCCCATGACACCAGCTGGAAGGGCTAGTTACCCCATAGGCGAGCAAGCTATTCCTGAGGGTGACCCTCAGTGGGAAGTGCCTGGTTCTGCCTTACGGTCCTCCCAGGACTAGCAATGGAACCAGAGCTGCTGCTGTACGTCTGGCTGTTTAGCAGATGCTTACGTACTCACCAGAAGCCTGTGAATTATACTGAATAGGCCACTGTTACTCAAGAGAAAGATGAAAACTTGCAGGCCTTTTTGGAACAACTGACATATGTATTAAAGAAATTCACCCCCTCTAACTCCTGACTCAGTGGAAGGGAAAGTTTTTTTGTTTTTTTGAGCCAGAGTCTTACTTTGCCGACCTTGGTAGAGTGCTGTCGCATCATTAGCTCACAGCAACCTCAGACTCTTGGGCTCAAGCAATTCTCTTGCCTCAGCCTCCCAAGTAGCTGGGACTACAGGTACCCACCACAATGCCAGCTATTTTTTTTCAAGACAGGGTCGCACTCTAGCTTAGGTGGGTCTCAAACTCTGGAGCTTAGGTGATCTACCCACCTGAGCCTCCCAGAGTGCTAGGATTATAGGCGTGAGCCACCACACCCTGCCAGGGAACTTATTTTAAAGGATAAAGTTACCCACTATGTCCCAGACATTTGTAGAAAACTTCAGAAAGCCGCAATGAGTCTGGGTGCTCCTCTGGAGCTTTCAATACAAATGGCAAATGCAGTTTATTACAACAGAGATCAGGAGGAGAGGGAGGGGTGGGTTAAGGAGAGAGAAAGGCTACAGCTGTTCTTGTGGCCTTGCCACTGGCAAACCTCTTTGAGCTCAGTGGTCTGAGGACTGCTTCTGTCTTCCGTGCAGAAAGTCAAGATACTTTTTTTTTTTT